>CM057349.1:311606621-311887086 GCA_030015575.1 Agapanthus africanus
GCTTATGCGAAAACTCTTAAGGACTTGTGCACTAGAAAGAGGAAGACTCAAGTGCCCAAGAAGATATTCATGGCAAAGACAGTAAACACAGCCTTTCCCCAACAATTACCGAGGAAACATAAGGATCCAGGCTATCCTACTATTTCCATTTCTATTGGGGAAAAACACATTACCCGTGCTCTACTTGATCTTGGCGCAAGTGTTAACCTGCTTCCTTTCTCAGTCTATGAGCAGTTAGGGATCGGAGAGTTGAAACCAGCCCATTACACTCTCCAGATGGCTGACCGATCAACCACCAAACCTAGGGGTGAACTGGAGGATGTGTTGATAAAAATAGGGGAATTTGTATTCCCTGTGGACTTTATTGTAATTGATACACAGCCTGTAGCAAACCCACGGAATCAAATTCCGGTGATTCTTGGTCGCCCCTTTTTGGCTACTTCCAACGCTATAATCAACTGTCGTAATGGCTCTATGATCCTATCCTTCGGGAATAGGTCAATTGAGCTAAACATTTACAAGTCGGTAAGTGTACCCTCCGAACCTACTGCTCAAGCATGTTCTGTCGAATTAATGGATGTTGACAGCAACGAATTTGACGATCCACATGATACTGATCTAGACTCTTTTCATATGTTGTTGTTTGACCCAACTATGTATCATATACATACGGACTTGTAACGTTTTAGAAATCGTTATGTGAATGTTTATGTTTTTGGGTAAAATTGTCGGTATTTTCGGTTTTAACCCGACTGTGATCAAACGACCATATGGACTTGCTAGCATCTAGTTTAGCTAAAATAAAGCTAGTGCGCAAGCTTTGGGGTTATATGGGACGTTTTGGTCCAATTTGAATTTTTCCTAATATTAATATTATTTTAGTGCGGTATTCACATTTAGAGAATTTTCTCTTAAGTCTTCTTTTCAAAAATTAAGTTTGAGTTAATAAACCCTTCACATAGCATCTAGATATTTGTATGGATTTTGATTTAAATTTAAAAGAAAAGAAAAGAATTTGTGAGATGCATGCATATGAGTGTGAATGCATTTATATGCATTTATCACAAGAAGGTGCTAGGAAATTCCGTCACTTTCCTCCATTTTGGCCGAGCCCTCCCTCTCTCTTCTGCCTTTGACAATTTCACTCTCTCTTTTCCTCACAAAATCCTTCACAAATCCACAATTCTTCACAAACTTCATCAAAATCTTATCTTTCACCTCTTGGATGCCTTGGAGCTAGGTAAAGCCGATCTTTGAGTTCTTTTAGCTAGGTAATGATCCCTATCTCTTCTTTATATGGTTTTTGTGCTATGTAGCTAGTTAGTTTCAGTTTAGTTACTGTATAGTTTAGTTTGATGCAATATATTGTATTTTAGTGTCGATTTATGATATCTGTGACCTGCTATGACCTGGATTTCGTACAGAAAAATCAAACAAAATTGTAGTGATGTACCTGTGACCATAGGACCCCACCGGAGACACGAACCCACCTGCTCGGACCTCGGCCAGCGACAGGAGGGAAAATTCCGGCGACCTCGGCCCCTTGGGTGAGTTGGGGTGTGGGTTTTTGAGGGTAGCTCTATGCTTTGGTTTGGGTGTTTTTGGTCATGTTTGTTTGTTTAGTTTTCACTGTATGCAAAATCTGGGATCACTTAGGTAGGTTGTAGTGTTTTGTGTTCGCACGATACGTTATACGACACGGATCGTGCACTTCGGGTGGTTTTGCTCTTAAGTTGTTTTCGTCGTGTTGCTACGTACGTTAGCCACAATACGAATACTTGAGAGTATGTTTTGTGTTGTTGCATCGGTCTAATGTAGTGTGTACATATTTTAGGGTTATTATTAATATATACTTGCTTTATTTTTTTGATGTGGTAGGTTCGCAGGCGGGGACTACGGACACTGCTACCAGGGGAAAACAGGTGGTTGGCTACACTTAGCCAGAAGTGTTGGTGAGTAGATTTAACATTTACAGGGGAATCGCCCGCATGGCGTTATGCGTCTAGGCTAGAAATGATTAGACTTGTCGCATATTTTATGTCATATTTAGAATTGCGCACTTACCCTACTACTTAGTAAATGTTTGTGCTTGGACTAATATCCTTAGGACACTGCACTATTATTGACGGCTCATGTTGCATGAGCACTGATTGTATGCCACACACACCGTCAATAATTGCCATATCACGCACAACCCACATATAGAATGATATTGTCTGGTTAGGGACATTGTGTCATTGATTCATATTTCTTATCGTATATGACATATAGCATACCTGTATACCTACATGCTTACACATATGTTTTGACATGCTAGTTACCTGTATACCTATAGGGTATCGTACCATTAGCGATAGGTACATACACACTTAAGGACATAGCTACAGGTGTACTTTGCATCTCTTACTTCACTTATACCTGGAGGGTATATCACATCATAGGTAGATACCTATATTTTCTGCTATACCTTCATGTGTTCACATATATCTGGCTATAGCTACGTATTTACCCTTATTGTTGTATTATTAAGAATTGGAGAGATTAGGAACCGCATGATATTATATTAACTTGTTACAGTTAATTGCGGCATTTCCTTTATATGCTCGCATTTCAGATTTATGATGCGTATATTATATTCATGAATTTTCGCATTGAGATATGGATTTTTCATGATGTTCTCTGGATTTGGGGACCGTGGGATTTTCATGAAATTATGCATTTTTTGAAAAACCCGGTTTCCCTTGATATGATATTTCAGCAGCCACCATGAGATTTATCGGTGCGGATATATATATACCCCACGCGAGGAAAGGAGGGATCCGTGTGAGGGTACATGGTAGGGCCCGGAGGTACCCCGGGGCAAGAATCTCAGTGAGGAGATGAGTTAGTGGGGGAACCATACTTACCGGTGACATTACCAATGACTCGGCGGTTATCATGGGGATACCGACGGGAGTCATGTGCGTATGGATGCGTCGAGAGACGGGGGTCAGAGCTAGGCACTCGAGCTTTCGGGATAGCGTATGATACGTACCTATCAGGGGGCCAGATGTGGTGACATCACCTGATAGATCAACTTTTCTGTGTCGATGCTTGACACATTGGTTTCATAATATTTCTTCTTACTCCTTTGTATATATAACAGGGGATTAGGCCGCTGTTATATATGCCCTTACACCAATATTAGTGGAATGGGACGCTAATATATGTGTATTGACATTAATTTATGTACATCGTCTTATTTTATTCATGCAAATATACTTAGAATGTAAACGACTCATTGACATTGGATTTAGGACATTTGAGAATTCACTTGATGTTGTACATTCGAGATATGTGAGATATTCTTGATATTGTATATATGAGATATGTGAGATATACTTGATATTGTATATACGGGATACGTGAGATCTACTTGATATTGTACATTCGAGATTTGTGAGATATACTTGATATTGTACATATGAGATATGTGAGCTATACTTGATATTGTACATACGGGATATGTGAGATCTACTTGTTGTTGTACATTCGAGATATGTGAGATATACTTGATATTATACATATGGGATATGTGAGATCTACTTGATGTTGTACATTCAGGATATATGAGATTTACATGATATGAGAGCCAGTTTGGGGGCTAATTTGTGGAAATTAGGAATTGGACTGTCTTGTTGGATTTTGTTCCTACCACGAGGTTAGGATTTCAGTGGAAATGACATGTTGTATTCCATACTCCACATTTACTGTTTATGCACTGCTTCATGCATTTGTGTACCTGTTAGAGTACTTTCCATGACTGTTGCATTTACATACCTTTATTCGTATCATTTCTTCATGTATTAGTAGTACCGACATAGTACCTTACATGATGCTGCATACAGATTGTCATATTATTACCGCTTCATGTGTAGTTGTACCTGTTAGTGTACCTTTCATGACTGCTGCATTAGATATGACCATTCATTGCTATTAAATGATTATGTTAGATTCGCGTTGTACGTGCATACTCACGATTACCTGCATATGTTATTTACTATTCACGAGTTGGCAACTCACTCCCGTTGTGCCACAGTGTTTTCAGGTCTTCCTCAGGATAGTCAGAGGCAGGCTATTTCCATCCTTCGTATCATCTTTTGGCTACGGATACCAATTCGCCTGACAGTGTGCAGTTTTGCCCAGGTGGGTTTTGTGGTTATCCGATGTTGTATTGTATATTCGTTGTATCCACGTACTCTCCATCTACCAGTATTATGTATGACTTAGTGACTTGGTATGAGGACGATATTGTATATTATTTTGTGGCTTGGAGGTTTTTATGCAGTTTTATTTATATCGTCTCTTTCTTCGCTACGGCGTCGTATATCTGTTGTGGTGATTGTTTTCCGCCGTTGGGCGTGGATTTTTGCTTCCGTTTGGGATGCTTTACTTTATATTTATGTTGTACCCATTTTGGGGGCTTGTTTTACAAAGGAGATGCTGCCAAAATTTTAAGGAATAAAAGTGAGACTTTAAAGAATTTGGGTTGTGATTTCAAAGGTTTTGAAAATACTGTTATCACTTTCTTATTACTTTTGATGGTTTAGATTGCTGGGTTTTGGCTTTCTTTTACTACGTTACGCCTATAGACGTTGCGTAGTATTAGGGCCGTCACGTGCCAAGTTTCGGGTCGTGACAAAGTTGGTATCAGAGCGCTAGGTTTTACCTTTCGGAGTGTAGGATGACCTTGGTATGATGGAGTAGGTAGCTTAAGCAGAGTAACGTAGTGTGTGTATGTCTGTAGCATACTCACGATGCAGTACTCCGCCTAAAGTGACCTAAGTACAATTTGCTTGAAATTCCTTCCTTGATGATACATATTCTTGTGATTCGATTTCCGTATTCTTATAGAATCTTATCTTCATTTATAGCCTTGCCACCGATGACTATGGGGACTCAGAGTGATGCAGCGAGGGACGAGGTCAGGATTGACTCGGGTGAGATGAGGACTGACCAGGATGGCACGCTCGTTGCACAGGTGCAGACGGTTTCGCCTTCGACTGATAGCATCGTTAGGCATGTGGCAGAGATGCAGGACTTGCGCCAGACGATGAGTTCATTGGTTGAGGCCATTCGAGCACAGCGACAGGAGGTTGTCACCCCTGTTACCCAGTTGTTTCTTGCGGTCAGCACACAGCATTCCGTTATCTACATAGCACCAGTAGATGTAGCCCCAGTTGACGAGACACTTCTTCCTGAGACTCTGGGAGTTACGGAACAGTGGAGGACTCGTACAGAGGTAACAACGCAGAGACAGAGGCCTAGTCGTCGAGACAGATTTCGTGACCGTCGCGGGAGTAGCAGAGGCTTTGGACGAGGACAGTCGTTCAGCTCTCATCCCGAGGAGGGTCAGCAGCCATCATATGGATGTTTTCGATGCGGGAGCCTTCATCACCACATCAGGGATTGTTCCTTAGTATCGCGTCAGACCTATGTTCAGAGAGATCGTGGTCGCGGAGGATTGGTTACGAGAGGACGGTCTGGCAGAGGAAGAGTTCTGACAGTTCCGGGTAGAAGACAGACACGAGAGTTTGTTTCTACTCATCGGGACGCACAGGCGTCCAGTGCAGAGTTTTCAGGTATTCTTAATTTGTTTGTTCTTTTGATTCATAAGTTGGTGTTGTTCAGGATATTTGCACTTGTTGTATACACACGTTGTGCCTTTGTTGGGCTGAGGGTTGTGTATGCTAGATCAGTCGTTGTTGTGTTAATTTCTGTCAGCGATTCTTTTGTTACGCAATACGTATTTCAGTCGTATGCCAATCGGTTAAGAGATAGAGATTCATCCGTCACTTGATCCTTCTAGAGATGTTGGATTTGACGTTCTCCTGGGCACGAATTGGATAGTTACGTGCTAGGCGTCTGTGGACTACCGCGAGAAAACAGTTAGTTTGTTTTCCCGGCAAGTCAGTTCTCGTTGTGTAGGGGGACAGTGGTGCCGTCTCTCACATCTGGAATGCTGCCTTTTTCGCTAGTCGGCTTTTGAGGAGAAGATGTCATGGATTCTTGGCGTCCATTCGAGATATCGGAGCCACAGTGGGTTTGTTGGACCGGGTACTTATCGTGCGAGAGTTTTCCGACGTTGTTCTAGATGAGCCGGCGAAACTTAGGGAGCTTAAGGATCAGCTGCAGAGTTGTTTGTTGGGGGGTTAGTGTGTCTGAGTGTTTCGCATTGGGGAGCTCCTATTTCTGTTCGTCAAGGAGAAAGATGGCAGTTTGAGGTTGTGTATTGATTGATCGTCAATTGAACCGGCTTACGGTGCGGATAGGCATCCTTTACCTCGCATTGACGATTTCTTCGATCAGCTCCAGAGTGCGAGGCATTTTTCTAAGTTTGTTTGGGGATCAGGTCATCATTGTTGCGGGTTCGGAGTGATGACATTCTGAAGACTGCCTTGTGCATGCTATGGGCAGTTTGTGTTTTGGTGGTGTCGTTGGACTCACCAGTGCCCTAGCAGCATTCATGGATATGATGAACCAGATTTCTTCAAGCCGTTCCTCGACCAGTTGATTGCTGTGTCATTGATAACATTCTGGTTTTTTCCATGTGTCGTGAGGAACAGGAGCAGCACTTGAGGATTTGTTTTGCAAACATTAGGAGAGTGCCAGCTGTTTGCTAGATTCTCGGAGTGTTCCTTCAGGCTTGTTTGTGTTGACTCCTAGGTCTTGTAGTTACGGGAGACGGTTTCGTATGGTTCCGAATGAGATCGAGACCGTACAACTTTGTCCCATACTGGTGTACAGACGGAGGTCCGTTGATTTTTGGGCTTAGTAGGTTTTTAACGCCGTTTCAGGCAGGATTGCTAGTGTAGTGCTGCACCATTGACTGGACTGACCTGAAAGGAGGTTCTTTTCTTTGGACTGAGGCATGCGTGCGGAGTTTTCCAGCAGTTGGAGATTCGGTTGACAACTGCACCAGTTCTTCTTGCTTTCTGGTTCAGGCGATTTTGTTGTTTTACTGTGATGTTTCACGAGTGGGGCTCGACTGTGTACTGAGGTGACACTATAGAGTTATCGCTTTTGCTTCCCGACAGTTGGAGGAAGTATGAGCAGGATGTCCCAGTCATGATCTGGGGATGGCCGCGGTGGTCGTGCGTTGAAGATCCGAGGACACTACTTGTTCGGAGAGTCGTGTCAGATTTCCACGGACCACTAGAGCTTAATGTAAATCTTCCTGCAGCAGGTTAGGTTATGATGGTAGAGACAACGCCGTGGGATGGAACTTGTAGAGGATTGTGTTTTGTGAGATCCTTTGGTTACCCGTGGCAAGGCGATTGTGGTAGCTGATGCTTGAGTCGTAGGTCCGGGGTTAGCTTGTTCCAGTTGTGCGCAGTTCAGAGACAGTCTTCTGCAGATTTACAGTTCTTGTGTGATCGTGGAGTACAGCTAGGTTCGCCTCTACGGAGGGGACAGCTTGCTCATGTCCGCGCCCGACCACTTTTCCTTAATCGTTTTCGTGAGGCACATCCCACCGATGCTCGTTGTCTGTGATACTTGAGCATGTTCGGCTGGGTAATGATTCGAAGTCCTTGATTTATGACTTGGGTGTGCTACGTTTAGGGACGCGTTGGTGTGTATCTGATATTGATAGGTAGAGACGCGAAATCCTAATGCAGGCACATCAGTCAGCTTCGGTGTTCATTCAAGTTCCACCAACTTTTGGCGTGACTCGTGAGATAGTTACGAGTGGACCGGGATGAAGAGTGAAGTTTTGGATTTCGTTTCAAGGTGTCTGTCTTGTTGTGTGCTTTAGTTGAGCATCTGAGTCCGGCTGGAGAGTTGCAACCTTTAACCGTTCCGAAGTGGGAATGGGAGCAGATCTCCACGAATTTCGTTGTGGTGTCTACCCAGGTTTAGTAAGGGTGTGACTCCATTCGGGTGTTTGTTGTCCGGTTATTCTCAGTTTTCTCAGTTGTTCTTTGTTATGCTTGTGGGTACGTACTAATTGTTGTCGACAGTTGGGGATTGTCACTCGCCATTGATAGAGTTCTCCTTCGATAGCTGTTATCAGGAGTCACTCCAATTGGCAACCTTTAGGTTTAGAGGTTAGGTCGTGTCGATCACCAATCTATTTTTCTGACTCTACGTAGTAGGATTTTTGGACCCTAGCTAGTCTAGAGACTTCGGAGATGATCCAGTTGGTTTAGGTCAGGATGAGAGTAGTCCATTGCGGACAGTGGTCTTATGCCGACCATGGTGGTCGCAGACATGGGTTTGCAGTGGGAGATCATGTATTCCTACGGACTTTCCGAGGAATGACGTGTTGAGTTTTGGGAAGCTTATCCCAGGATTGTAGGTCCTTTTGAGATCCTTTTGGCGAGTTAGTTCTGTTGCCTATAACTTGGCACTTCTGCCCAGATTATTGAGTATTCATCCCGTTTTCTTTGTGTTGATACTTTGCAAATACCTTCATGACCTTTCTCACATGATTCAGCACCAGACCATTTAGCTTTGACGCGATCTTTTCGTTCATCGGCAGCTATTGGTGTAAATGGTTCGGCAGGTGGAGAAACTTCGGTCAAGGGTCTTGCCATCTGTGGAGAGTTTTCTTGGACGTAGCCGTTTAATGAGGTGATCACTTGGGAGGCTGCGAGCGAGATTTGGGAGTTTTGTACACTTCTCTTTGAAGGTACTCTTAGTGAGAATTTTAAATTCGGGGACGAATTTTTATAAGGGGGGATTGTAAAGTTTTAGAAATCGTTATGTGAATGTTTCTGTTTTTGGGTAAAATTGTCGGTATTTTCGGTTTTAACCCGACTGTGATCAAACGACCATATAGACTTGCCAGCACCTAGTTTAGTTAAAATAAAGCTAGTGCGCAAGCTTTGGGGTTATATGGGACGTTTTGGTCCAATTTGAATTTTTCCCAATTTTAATATTATTTTAGTGCGGTATTCACATTTTGGGAATTTTCTCTTAAGTCTTCTTTTCAAAAATTAAGTTTGAGTTAATAAACCCTTCACATAGCATCTAGATATTTGTATGGGTTTTGATTAAAATTTAAAAGAAAAGAAAATAATTTGTGAGATGCATGCATACGAGTGTGAATGCATTTATGTGCATTTATCACAAGAAGGTTCTAGGAAGTTCCCTCACTTTCCTCCATTTTGGCCGAGCCCTCCCTCTCTTTTCTTCCTTTGACAATTTCTCTCTCTCTTTTCCTTACAAAATCCTTCACAAATCCACAATTCTTCACAAACTTCATCAAAATCTTATCTTTCACCTCTTGGATGCCTTGGAGATAGGTAAAGCTTGGATCTTTGAGTTCTTTTAGCTAGGTAATGATCCCTATCTCTTCTTTATATGGTTTTTGTGCTTTGTAGCTAGTTAGTTTTAGTTTAGTTAGTGTATAGTTTAGTTTGATGCAATATATTGTATTTTAGTGTCGATTTGCGATATCTGTGACCTGCTATGATCTGGATTTCGTACAGAAAAATCAAACAAAATTGTAGTAATGTACCTGTGACCATAAGACCCCACCTGAGACACGAACCCACCTGCTCGGACCTCGGCCGGCGACAGGAGGGAAAATTCCGGCGACCTCGGCCCCTAGGGTGAATTGGGGTGTGGGTTTTTGAGGGTAGCTCTATGCTTTGGTTTGGGTGTATTTGGTCTTGTTTGTTTGTTTAGTTTTCACTGTATGCAAAATCTGGGATCACTTAGGTAGGTTGTAGTGTTTTGTGTTCGCGCGATACGTTATACGACACGGATCGTGCACTTCGGGTGGTTTTGCTCTTAAGTTGTTTTCATCGTGTCGCTACGTACGTTAGCCACAATACGAACACTTGAGAGTATGTTTTGTGTTGTTGTGTCGGTCTAATGTAGTGTGTACGTGTTTTAGGGTTATTATTAATATATACTTGCTTTATTGTTTTGATGTGGTAGGTTCGCAGGCAGGGACTATGGACACTGCTATCAGGGGAAAACAGGTGGTTGGCTACACTTAGCCAGGAGTGTTGGTGAGTAGATTTAACATCTACAGGAGAATCGCCAGCCTGGCGTTATGCGTCTGGGCTAGAAATGATTAGACTTGTCGCATATTCTATGTCATATTTAGAATTGCGCACTTACCCAACTGCTTAGTAAATTGTTGTGCTTGGACTAATATCCTTAGGACACTGCACTATTATTGACGGCTCATGTTGCACAAGCGCTGATTGTCTGCCACACACACCGTCAATAATTGCCATGTCACGCACAACCCACATATAGAATGATATTGTCTGGTTAGGGACATTGTGACATTGATTCATATTTCTTATCGCATATGACATATAGCATACCTGTATACCTACATGCTTACACATATGTTTTGACATGCTAGTTACCTGTATACCTATAGGGTATCGTACCATTAGCGATAGGTACATACACACTTAAGGACATAGCTACAGGTGTACTTTGCATCTCTTACTTCACTTATACCTGGAGGGTATATCACATCATAGGTAGATACCTATATTTTCTGCTATACCTTCATGTGTTCACATATATCTGGCTATAGCTACGTATTTACCCTTATTGTTGTATTATTAAGAATTGGAGAGATTAGGAACCGCATGATATTATATTAACTTGTTACAGTTAATTACGGCTTTTCCTTTATATGCTTGCATTTAAGATTTATGATGCGTATATTATATTCATGAATTTTCGCATTGAGATATTGATTTTTCATGATGTTTTCTGGATTTGGGGACCGTGGGATTTTCATGAAATTATGCATTATTTGAAAAACCCGGTTTCCCTTGATATGATATTTCAGCAGCCACCATGAGATTTATCGGTGCGGATATATATATACCCTACGCAAGGAAAGGAGGGATCCGTATGAGGGTACATGGTGGGGCCCGTAGGTATCCCGGGGCAAGAATCTCAGTGAGGAGATGAGTTAGTTGGGGAACCATACTTACCGGTGACATTACCAATGACTCGGCGGTTATCATGGGGATATCGACGGGAGTCATGTGCATATGGATGCGTCGAGAGGCGAGGG
Organism: Agapanthus africanus; assembly: GCA_030015575.1. Lineage (NCBI taxonomy): Eukaryota > Viridiplantae > Streptophyta > Magnoliopsida > Asparagales > Amaryllidaceae > Agapanthus > Agapanthus africanus. Next base: position 311,617,660 of record CM057349.1, read on the forward strand.
TCAGAGCTAGGCACTCGAGCTTTCGGGATAGCGTATGGTACGTACCTATCAGGGGGCCAGTCGTGGTGACAGCACCTGATAGATCAGCTTTTCTGTGTCGATGCTTGACACATTGGTTTCATGATATTTCTTCTTACTCCTTTGTATATATAACAGGGTATTACACCACTGTTATATATGCCCTTACACCAATATTAGTGAAATGGGACGCTAATATATGTGTATTGACATTAATTTATATACATCGTCATATTTTATTCATGCAAATATACCTAGAATGTAAAGGACTCTTTGACATTGGATTTAGGACATTTGAGAATTCACTTGATGTTGTACATTCGAGATATGCGAGATATACTTGATATTGTACATATGTGATATGTGAGATATACTTGATATTGTACATACGGGATATGTGAGATCTACTTGATGTTGTACATTCGAGATATGTGAGATATACTTGATATTGTACATATGAGATATGTGAGCTATACTTGATATTGTACATACGGGATATGTGAGATCTACTTGATGTTGTACATTCGAGATATGTGAGATATACTTGATATTGTACATATGAGATATGTGAGATCTACTTGATGTTGTACATTCAGGATATATGAGATTTACATGATATGAGAGCCAGTTTGGGGGCTGATTTGTGGAAATTGGGAATTGGACTGTCTTGTTGGATTTTGTTCTTACCACGAGGTTAGGATTTCCGTGGAAATGACATGTTGTATTCCATACTCCACATTTACTGTTTGTGCACTGCTTCATGCATTAGTGTACCTGTTAGAGTACCTTCCATGACTGTTGCATTTACATACCTTTATTCGTATCATTTCTTCATGTATTAGTAGTACCGATATAGTACCTTACATGATGCTGCATACAGATTGTCATATTATTACCGCTTCATGTGTAGTTATACCTGTTAGTGTACATTTCATGACTGCTGCATTAGATATGACCATTCATTGCTATTAAATGATTATGTTAGATTCGCGTTGTACGTGCATACTCGCGATTACCTGCATATGTTATTTACTATTCACGAGTTGGCAACTCACTCCCGTTGTGCCACAGTGTTTGCAGGTGTTCCTCAGGATAGTCAGAGGCAGGCTATTTCCATCCTTCGTATCATCTTTTGGCTGCGGATACCACTTCGCCTGACAGTGTGCAGTTTTGCCCAGGTGGGTTTTGTGGTTATCCGATGTTGTATTGTATATTCGTTGTATCCATGTACTCTCCATCTACCAGTATTATATATGACTTAGTGACTTGGTGTGAGGACGATATTGTATATTATTTTGTGACTTGGAGTTTTTTATGCAGTTTTATTTATATCGTCTCTTTCTTCACAACGGCGTCATATATCTGTTATGGTGATTTTTTTCACCGTTGGGCGTGGATTTTTTCTCCTGTTTGGGATGCTTTACTTTATATTTATGTTGTACCCATTTTGGGGGCTTGTTTTACAAAGGAGATGCTGCCAAAATTTTAAGGAATAAAAGTGAGACTTTAAAGAATTTGGGTTGTGATTTCAAAGGTTTTGAAAATACTGTTATCACTTTCTTATTACTTTTGATGGTTTAGATTGCTGGGTTTTGGCTTTCTTTTACTACATTACGCCTGTAGACGTTGCGTAGTATTAGGGTCGTCACGTGCCAAATTTCGGGTCGTGACAGGACTCTTCCACCGAGTTGTCCGGGTCAACAACTAACACTGAGTATGAACCGTTTTTAGAGTCTGAAGATCACCCCGGACTTTGTGATGACATTATTCTTCGGGGTATTGATGAGTCTTTTGAGGAGATCTTCGCTGATGAACTCGCATTTTTGAACGACACGAGTGTTGAGATGAATCATCTCCCAAACATTGAAATTGGACCTCTACCCCTTCTTCTGGACTGTAAAAAGGATGCGAGCAATCCATCACATTCACTGCATCGTCTCTCCAAAATGAGACGCAAACACATTCTATTCCACCACTTACCCTTTCCCTACTTCTTCTTCCACCAACCGATGCACTACATTGATAAAATTTTCGAATGGTTGGTGTTGACCTTCGGTCTTTGCAAAGCTTGGCATCGACCACTGATGTTTGACCCCCTCATGTGATTTTCAAAGCTTAACATGTTTTAACTCAAGTTTGGGGGGGTTTATAATCTGGCTTTTGAAAATGAAATTTTTACATAAAATGATGAGCCAAAAATAAGTTTGGGGGAGAATTTTCACTTAAATATTTTGCTCCCGTTAATAAATTTTCTCCCAAGCTTACAGGTTTTTGAGATCCAATGGATGGCAACAGTGAAGACACTGTTGAAAACAAGTTTGGGGGAGGTTTGTGCTTATTTTCACATCATTTGCATATCACCTTGCATAAGCATAAAACATTTTAAAACCTATAAAAATTTAAAAATTTTCAAAAAAAAATAAAAATTTTTGTACATAAATAAGATAATAAAAGATTAGATAGTGAAAAATTATATCCAAAACATTGGAAAAATTTAAGAAAACCAAGAAAATTAGAAGTTTTCTTAAACGAACTAGTAATAAGTAGTTATGGGCCGTTGTCCCAAGGGTTAGTAAGATGAAAAAAGTCACTAATCTGAGGATAAAAATAAGTCTGAAAAATAGTTCCTATTCTGGAAGCCAAACATTTTGAACGTTGACACCCTACTATACGCACTTACCCACGTCTTGAAGCTCGGGATAGTAGAGGATACCTTGAAATGCTCTTGTCTAAAAGACAAAGTATGAAGGAAATAAAAAAAATGAATGAATAAAAAATATATAAAATGGTAAGAAAAATGAACAGTTTTGTTATCGCCAATGCAGCAATAAAAAAATATAGCGAGGGTGCTTCATCACCTAGTGCCTTAGACCAACTGGTCTGGGAGTCACTGCTAAGCCTTAGGTGGTGCAAGACGAGGAAAATGAAAATACACCTAATAAGCAAGCACATGAGTAATCGGTCGGTTAGTACCTCAAGAAGTATTAACGGTCGCATGAAAATGTGTGAGCAAAACCATCTAAATATTCATCAAATTAAAAAGTACTGAGGCAGATGGACAAGAGTATGATAGCTTGAATTGAATTCTCCGGGTGTAGGGATGTATATTACACACACGTAGGGTTATATGATTGATGTTTGGAAGAAAGATAGGAATGAAGAATAAAGACGATGTTTTATTGAGGGATGATGTGATTTCTAACATTTTTTCATTACTATTAAGATAGGGCTCATGACAACCGAAAAGCTAGCATAGTTGGAAACTCTAATTTTTAATGTCTTTCCTTTACAATTCTTATCTTTAAATGTAACTTTCATGGTCTTCCTTTTATTATGGGATTTTGTGGGTGCAATCCGCTGAAAAATTTCAGGAGACAACACTCCTCCTACTAGGGACACCTAGAGGTTAAAGGCTTGTTGCACGCGCTCAGTGCAATCGTGTTGCCTACGAAAGTGTGCTAGTTAGTTTTTCTCTTTCTTTATTTTATCCTTCTCTTTTTAATAAAACAGTTCGCTCGAGACGACCGAAAATAAGTTTGGGGGAATTTGATCAGTCGAAAATATTGCATTTTTAACACGTCAATTTCCCTACCATTTGCACTCATCTATAAGTGTACGGTATGAATATTGCACATATTAGCAAAACAGCCGTAAAATACCAAATATCTTGTGTTGTATACTAAAACCAGCATTATGAGGGAAATTGAGTGTTTATCATTGCATCGCATAATCTTTGTATAGCGCAACACTTGTCTCGAGAATCTGTGCAGGAAATTCCAGGAAAAGAACCGAAATGGCTAAAAGTGCTGAGAAAAATACGCCAAGTCCAAGACTTGGGATCTGGCAATGAGCAAGAAAGAATTATGAGATTCCACATATCAAGAAACAACATTAAAGTCAACACAAACACACCCTGGAAATTCAGTACAGAGAAGACGTAATCAATAGTTTTCATCACGTCTATAGATTCGATCGATTCCTACGAGCCTCACTTCAATTCTTGAAACCTAATTAGATTGGATATCATCAATTCTTAATTCTTGATTTTAAATGTTTTCTTGATTTTAGATTTAGATCTAGATAATTCTTGAACTTCAATTTTATAAATCTTGAATTGAATTTTCTTTTCTTTTTTCTTTAATTTTCAATTCATCTAATTCAAATTCGAACGGATCTCACTTTCCCTGTGGACGATCCGCACTCGCTAATGCGCTACAATCGACACCGTTATTGATTGCGGTCAAAAAAATTTCTTTGATTGTGAAACATCTGTAAGTCCGCGGCGGCGCCCCGGCCGTCGAACCGACGCCGGAAACGCGGAAACAAAAATTTTGCAAACTAGCAAACCGGCACCACCGCGCACTTTTCACCCGGATCGGGCCATTAACCTAGCAACTAGCAAACAAGAAAAGAGTAGAGAAGTATACCAAGCGATCCGTGTCCTTCGGTCTTCGTCTCCACTCCGATCTCCAGCGGAAACTCCGTTCATCTCCTCCTCGTCGGAAAGGGCACCACGTAGCCAAATACTTTTACGGGCTCCCACCTCTTGACCGAGGCAACTCGGGCGCGAAGTTGGCTAGCCGACGCGTCCAAGGGATGCTGTAGAATAGTGTAGTAGCCATGTCTCTTTGGGGTTTATGAGAAGTTGCCATGAATGGAGGGATCAAGAAAGAACTTTGGAGAGAGGTACATGAATTGTGTAGCAAGGAAAAATGAAATGAACAACGTTTTCCCTCATTCTAAAATGAACTCACCCTCTCTCCTCTAATGAAGTGGCCGGCCTTGTGATCAAGCCATGGTGGAGGGAAAAAAATATAAATGGAATATATCAAGTGGGAAAATAAGTGATCCAAAGAAAATCTATAAATCATCACAAGATAAACCTAGGGGCTCCAGCTCTCACTTATATGATCGCCCTCATACTGCTGGTAGTTAAGCAAGAATCCTAGGGGCTCTATCAACGTGTAATAGTGGCCTGTCAGGTCACCTAAAGCAGTACACGATGATAAAGGTAAACCAGATAGCATACTATCATCTTGAGTAAGACTGTCCTAACGGGATAGGTCCTCCCTCAATAATTGCAATCACGTGCCTGTGATCCAATAATTGACTCTGAGGGCACTATCTCCAACAATCTCCCACTTGCACTCAAGGCTAATTATTGCGATGTCGCATACTCACAGCCCGTGTGATACCGAACACCCAACTCCTCTACTAGTCAGTCTCACAAATCTCGTTTGCGAAACTCTTGCGTTCGAGGAATAGCCTCAGTGAGTGGATCCGCTTTGGTGTTTCTTTCTATGTCTCTCTTTATCTCAAGTTCGTGGAGAAAGCCATCTCCCGAAATGAGCAATACCTGTCTTAGAATGTGTCTGGATATCTGATGGGACCTAACTCATAAATGAACTCCAAATCCAAACTTCTTAGACCGTATCGTCAACTGAACTTAATCAGTATCCTGCGCCATGCTTTCCCTCAGTATCCACCTGGACCATCTATCCAAAATACTGCCCCTCGTTAGAGGGAAAACTATAACTCTGACAGCCACTCTGCCATCCAGGTCATCTTGGAAGCCTGGAATGATAACTGTCTCCCGAAGGAGAATGCTGTTATCATATCCCTAGAACATCCACTTATGTTCAAAAACTGCTTCCGGTTGTTTCTCCAGGATTGGATTAATATCAACTTATTGCACCTACTGCAAGAACAACATCTGGTGTGGTACTTGATATCTCATGATTGACTCAATTGCCTAAGCAAGTGATCTGTCAATCATGCACATCCCTCTCCCCTTTAGTCTGTAAGACACCTTTAGAGAGGGTGACTCCATCACCTGCAGGTATACTACCGTGCCAGGAGTCGTCCATTCTAAATACTCTTAGAATGCTGTCTAAGTACCCTGATTGGGAAACTACCCAAATGTAGATCTAAAACCATAGATCTAGTGACCAGAATGTCTGATATAATATCCAAGTCCTATGTAGAGAAACTACTGTGTGACGACCAAAGTATAACCGATCGTAGTATAGGAATATTACTTCCTACTTTGTGTATGTCATCAAATACCAGGACATTACACCCTGCTACCTTCTTAACAGATCCATTCCCTATTCTGATGAAGTCAAACCTATGACTGTCACATCAGAAATAGATGATCTATCTCCGCTATATCTGCTTTAGTCTATAAATAGACATAAGCCTGATGTCCACCATGCTTCCGCTGCTCCCACTGACTACGACAACCCTCTGGCAGAGTCATATACACGTGCACTTCTAAAGCTAGTTTAGAACGACGCTATACTCATCCTCCTGCCGGATCTCACAGTCTGGAACAATAGCAATGGCAAGTCTGGGTAAACAAGAACCTCCCTGCCACCGTCCTTGAGCATACCGAAGTACCTCTCGAGTGCCTGAGGTTACCCACCATATCTGCGGAGTGGCCAATGTAATGTCAAACCAGATTGAATCTTTAGGTTCTTATCAAATCTTCAGTAATCGTTTGCGGTTCTGGAATCACTTCCAGTTCTACCATACTCCCACTACTGTTTTCTGAAAAAATCCATTTTTAATTAAAACTGTGGCGAGTTAAGAACAATATCACTATTGATCTTCCAGATGGTAGAAAGTCAACCCTCGTCATAGCCCGGGTCAACCCACAAACAGCCATTACAGAAACGTGCCTTGAGTTATCCGGAGTCTGGTTTTAAGCATAAGCCGGACAACTCCCCGTATCTTAACAATGTCAAGATATGAACTGTTCTATATCCAATATAGAAACAGAGGCACTGATTTAATTGAACCAGATTCAAATCATGCAGCTATCTCCAGTGCATATCAAGTAAATGGAAGGAGGCCGATCAGCGTTACTTAACTTAGGAATACTTCCAATTATGAGTAACCTGAAAGAGAAGCAAGTTCTCTTAAACATTACTATCAACTAAATACCATACATAAGTATCTACATCTTCGATCACCTTGAAGAATCCCGATACTTGCAGTACCTGGTTCTCTACTTTATTCTTATACCTATAACTCCTCAAAACTTAGACCTTGCATTTCTACGAAACACATGTCTAAGAACTAGAGAAGTCATAAGTAAACAGAATATAGTATGAGGACCTACCCCTTTGTCCTAATGGACACTGGACAACATACAATACTCTGTATAAGTCCCTTGAGTCTAATAACGCATTCACTGTGTGTCGTAGGTGGAAAACTGTACTATGGTTATGAAGAATTACACCGCTGTTCAATGCTCCTTACCTAACCATACACTGATATAGGTAAATGTCATAGACATAATTTCAAAAGGTATATCTCACTCTATAAAAATAGACGTACAGATATATCAATTTGAAATTGGTGCATAACAACGGATGTTCAAAACCAAATATTTGCCGACCGGCAAACAACCCAGGTGACTTCCTCAAATATCACCAATTACAACGAATCCCGATATAATGAGGATGATCACCTAATTCCCAATAACTTACTCCCACTCATCATCTGTAAAACCATACAGATGTGAGAATCCAACCTGGTAAATACATACCCTGGAGCAAGTGTCTAATCGGGAAATCAGTTTTCTATTAACAGTACACAGTGAAACTGAAACATTGAAATGTTTCGATGGGGTATCCTGGTATTCCTAGTAATGCCTCTTCCATTATCCAGATTCACAACTATAACTGTATAATTCTTTGCCACCTCTCCAAATCCCTTTATATGTCTTTAGTCATTACCTTCTGTACACCCCTTTAGGCCAACTGGTTTTCTTCCTTCCCTACCGTTCGGCACCAGCCTATGGTTTGGAAGAAGACTATCCAATAAGCATAATGGGTGTGCTGTCCTAATCCTAGGAGCATTCGTAATGCGAGAGAAGGGGAAGATAAAAGACAACCGAATGAACCTTATTCCTATTTCTCCTGAACCAGGATCCATCCCCGAACTGGAACAAGTTCCTTTCGAGTTCGTATATAACCATACGATGGATTATCCAATAAACTTGGGATCTTCGTAGTGATACGGAGTGTCCTGGAGAAATACAAAGGTGATTTAGGATTGGCGAAGAAATACTTGGTTTGGTCGCGAATAGCAGTCGCAATTTACTTTGCCCTCTTACTAATCCCTTCCTTTGTCTGAACTTAATACCTTCTGTACACCGTTTAGGCTAATTGGCTTTCTTCATTCCCCACCGTTCGGCACCAGCCTAAGGTTTGGAAGAAGACTATCCAATTTGCGTAATCGGTGTACTATCTCCTAATCCTAGGAGTACTCGCAACGCGAGAGAAGGTAAAAGGAAAAGACAACTGAATAGTCCTATTCGTTTTCTCCAGAACCAGAAACCACCCTCGAATTCCTTCAAGTTCGTATATAACCATACGATGGTTTTGTCCAATGGAAGTGGACGTTCGTAGTAATACGGGGTGTCCCGGAGAAAAAGGGTAAAAGTAGGAGTGGCAATGAGGTTTGCAACTCTGACAATCCAAAAGCCAGTGTTAAGAAGGTTCGGTCAAGTTGGTCACTGAGTCATAGTCTAGGGTCGGGTCAATGGTCGCTGCCAAAGAGAGAGAGAAAAGAAACACTCAGCGTGCACTCTAACCTAGATCAGAATGGTTGTCACTTTATCTAATCTGGAAACCTCCCACTGTAACGTCAAATTCTTCCCCAAACCTGAAAGAAGAATTAGCCGGGATCACCCGAGGAGTAAACCCAACTCATCAATGGGAATCGGGATCCAACTATCATCGCATGATAACGTGACGGAATCCGCTCACGTTATCACACTCCAGAAGGTATGCGCATATGTGGCAAGTTTCAGTTCTTTTGAAACTCCCGATGAGGATTTCTGCCCCATGCTCTTATGACCTTGACTTTGGCCAACATATCATAAGTCAAATGTCAAGTTCTACCCGTCATTCTCCTGGTTAATTTGAACCCACCCGTACCTACCCTTGACTTTGGCCAAAATGGCAGTACGACTGTCCCAAACCAACGCATCTATCTATGCTGCATATGAATACCCAACAGCTACCAAACACTGTGCCTTGACTTTGGCCAACATACACAGCTTGAATACTGTTGACTATCCATATGAAATGACGGAGGGCTACGAATGGTTTCTGGTGAAAACCTTTAACGTAATGAACTTGATATCGTTGAAGGAACTGATAGCTTTTAAAAATATAGTGACGAAAACCTTTGCTAAAGATATCACTCCCGGTGAAGGGATCTCGGCTCTTTCCCCGTAGAATGAGGTGCAGGATATTCCAACTGAATACCACGATGCAAAGCAAAAATAAACGGCTATAGTGAAGTTATTGCCCTGACGCAAACTTTTGTCCAAGGGGTCACTCCCGGTGAAGGGATCTCGGTCCTTGCCTCATCGACTGAGGAGCAGGATATTCCAACTGAATACCACGATGCAAAACAAAAGAGAACGTCCTTGTAATAACAGCTTTTTGAAAAAGTGTTCCAACAACATCAAATAGGTTTGTTTATCTTGCATTGATCCAAATCAACGCAGTCCCATCAATTGATCACACCACAAAAGAACGAAAATAATGATGTACGTATATGTCATCTGCATTCGCCACTGGGTCCCGTCATCACCCGTTAGGTTAGCTAACTAACGACAGAGCGGGGACTGGACTAGCGCGGATGCAAAACATATACAACATCTACTAGTATATATAATATATAATTTTCGCTCAAGGCGTGATAAAAATGCAACAACACAGAAATGTACAGCATCACAGAACAATACAGATATCTGGAATCCCCGGGTTTCACAAAGCCGCTGCTGAAACCCGACGTTCCCCTGGTCGTGTGGATAGCCTGTGCAATGAGAATCCTAGACCCCTACGGGCGCGGCAAGTTACCCGCCAAAACCTGAAGCGAGGCAGCCCCCTTCAGCAACGTGAATGGACCACCCAGCACTTCACGGAATCCGGTAACTTGGGCACCCCTCCTGGGTCAACCTATACCCCCTACGAGTGCGGCGAATAGCCCGCCAATTCTAGAGTAAAGCCCCCTCCGTCTCAATGCCATGAGATGCGGGCTCGTTGCCCTCTAGAACCCGGCTATCCGTGCACCCCTCCTTGGGGTAATCCTAGTACAGAAAGTAAAATATACATACAACGGGTGCATCGACCGCAATCTGGTCGTGCCCCAAAAAAAATAATACAAACAGGCAGTGACGGCAGTCCACATGTCGGACGCTCGCCCCGCAATATCATATGTACATATAAAACAAAACTGTACTAGCATTGCATCCAGGCTATCTCCCACGACCGATCCGCAACATCACAGCACAACACAGAACATCAACGTGAATGTCATGTTCGCAAATCCGTCTAACCGGGCTATAGCAGTTAGACAGGATTTACCGATCGAGCGACATTCACAGTCGCAGATATAATGTGAATACTGTGAACTAGCATGTTTAAAATATCCGATCGAACAAATTTTATCAAGTGGGCCCCAAGCAGTACTGTAGCACTTACAGAAAATCTGGGCCCAAAAATAATATCCCAAAACACCTAATTCCAAGTCTAAAGCCTATTGGGAAATTTTGGTCCAATGAGCCCACTTACCCACCACGGAACCGCGGCTAAACAAGGGGTTCGGCCGTACTAAGCGATCACTGCATCAACGTGAATGCCCATTTTGGTGCAATGAGCCCACTTACCCACCGCGGCTAAACAAGGGGTTCAGCCGTACTAAGCGATCACTGCACAAATTTTATCAACGTGAATGCCCATTTTGGTGCAATGAGCCCACTTACCCACCGCGGTTACCACAGCCGTACTAAGCGATCACTGCATCAAATTTTACCATAATTCTTAGAATTGTCTACACATGTTTCTGAAACGACCTGAAAATTTTTTCGAGACAATTAATTCGACAGAAACATGAAGCATTGAAAATACGGTTTTTGGGGATTTTTGTTCGATCGAGTTCTAAACATACTAAAGCAAGCTAGGCATGGTTAATGGCGTGGCTCTGATACCAATGTAAGTCCGCGGCGGCGCCCCGGCCGTCGAACCGACGCCGGAAACGCGGAAACAAAAATTTTGCAAACTAGCAAACCGGCACCACCGCGCACTTTTCACCCGGATCGGGCCATTAACCTAGCAACTAGCAAACAAGAAAAGAGTAGAGAAGTATACCAAGCGATCCGTGTCCTTCGGTCTTCGTCTCCTCTCTGATCTCCAGCGGAAACTCCGTTCATCTCCTCCTCGTCGGAAAGGGCACCACGTAGCCAAATACTTTTACGGGCTCCCACCTCTTGACCGAGGCAACTCGGGCGCGAAGTTGGCTAGCCGACGCGTCCAAGGGACGCTGTAGAATAGTGTAGTAGCCATGTCTCTTTGGGGTTTATGAGAAGTTGCCATGAATGGAGGGATCAAGAAAGAACTTTGGAGAGAGGTACATGAATTGTGTAGCAAGGAAAAATGAAATGAACAAAGTTATCCCTCATTCCAAAATGAACTCACCCTCTCTCCTCTAATGAAGTGGCCGGCCTTGTGATCAAGCCATGGTGGAGGGAAAAAAATATAAATGGAATATATCAAGTGGGAAAATAAGTGATCCAAAGAAAATCTATAAATCATCACAAGATAAACCTCATATCCCTTCAACAATCCATCACAAGATAAGCAATGGAATTGACCATAAAAGAATCTCATCATGATGCTAGTCTCATCATATAGCCACAAATGCAAGAAAGCCCCTCACAAGTAAGTTAATTGCAAACTTGCAATTAACCCCCTCCAACGAAAAGTCCGGCCGTGAAGGAATAAAAGAAAACCGGCCGGAACGGAATGCAAACTGGCAACTTCAGAAAACTGATCCCGTAATAAATTACAGGAAAACCCCACTACTGCATATACATGCCCGCATTTGTATTCCCACTGAACACAGATGCTAAGAGACAAAACTACACTATCTAATACTAGGATCCGGCTTAAGCCAAAGCCGGCTAGTAAAAACCGTTCGATCACGATCCGTGCAATACCGCACGTATCTGATCGAACCCTGCCATATCTCCATACGGCCTCTACAGCGTTTCGCCCGAAACCTGAGTAACTGTGTGTGGTGGACTCTAAAGACTCGTCAATACTATGGTTGTGGATTTAACCACTAGCACGTCAGAGGTATAAGCCAATACGTGACGGGTGATTGAATGAGATTCTTGTTGTGTAGTATGAAAATTGTAAAGAAATCACAACCAAAAATATTTTGACCGCAATCAACTACGGTGTCGGATGTAGATTGTAAGTGAGTGCGGATCGTCCACAGGGATTGCACGATTCGTTTTTAATGATATGCTTGAATTGATAACTTAATTGACAAGAAACGGAAACATGATTCAAGAATTTATCAATTGATTCAGGTGTCACGATGTTTAATCAAGAATCAAGAAACTGATAAACAATCAAGAATTGGTGTATCGATGATATTTCCAATCAACAGTCAAGAATCTAAAAGAGGCTCGTAGGAATCGATCGGATCTATAGATGTGATGTAATCTCAAGATTTCGTGTTCTTGTCCTTCGAAGGATTGATACTAGATTGATGATAATTGACGAGAGTTGGGGCTTTCTCGTGAAACTAGGGTTTCATCTTATAACCCTTGTTCTTTCGTCGATATCATTCCTTTTCTAGCCTCTACCAAATTCAAGAAACGATCGTAACTCCCCAATTTCGAACGATGTCAATCAAGAAAGCATCGAAACAAAATGGGTCGTCGTTTCTTGAACTTGCTAGGGTTTACAAAACTCGTAGGACTCAAGAATCGATTAAAGCTATGTTACATCATCATTCTATTGACCGTCTCGACTCCTCGACGAGCGGAGTTTTATTCACACATCACCACACAAAAAGTATTTACGAATTGTAAAGATATCATGATGCAGAATTTAAAGAAAACAAGATAAAAGAATATCACCTTTATTTATCTTAACAATTTTGATTACATTCGCTTCAAGAACTACAAGAGGAAGAATCTAGATTGTTGATAGGGCGTCGCTCGGCTTCGTGAGTCGTGGATCGGCTCGGATCGCTTGCTCCGTTGAAGATCGGCTTCGCTCATAAAGGTTGTAGGGCTTCTTGCTTAATGGGTACTCGGGATCTTGATTTTTAATTGGAATTAGGGTTAGGGTTTCCCACAAGCCCTCTCACTAGACTTGTGGAGGAAGGAGATGAAGAAGGAGAATGGCTAAAAAATGAACTACAAAATGGTTTGAATCTATCTATCTCCACATGATCATTCACCCTAGGTCTAGGCTTGTATTTATAGACTTCCCAAATCCTAGGTTTAGGTTTGAAATGGTAGTTCCCTCCAAAAGTTTGTTGAGTCTTCTAGAAGGTAGTTTGTTAGGAGCTAGCTTAGGGTTTAAGCTAGGTTTAATTAGGCTTGGAAACCCTTGTTTGCTGATCTGGCAGAAACCCCTGGAGTCTTCTGGAAACTGAGATACATTTCTGAGCAGTGGGCCCTGAGACAGGAGTTTTGCACCAAAATTGAGGAGGTAACTCCCTGGTTCGACCGCGGATCCGCGGCACAAGCAAGCCATTGCCGCGGATCCGCGGCTCTTTGATGGGCTTGGGATTTGTACTTTCTTCTGTGGGCTTGTACTGTAGTTTAGGGCTTCCTTTGATATGTTGATTTGCAATTTCTCCTTTGTAATGATACCAGATTTGAAGTTAGTGAGTTGACGTATCTTTAAGCGGTGTAAATTTGAGCGAGCTTCTCCTTTTCCTCCACAGACTTCGAAATACGGGTTGCGATATATAGAAAATATGCCATGTAATGAAATGCAGTCAATTTCCCAAGAAATGCCGGTTTTAAGGTCGAATACATGTAATCTGATATTTTGCGACTGATTTGCTAATATGTGAATTATGAATATCGTACACTTCTATATGTATGCAGATGATAGGGAAATTGCTGGTTAAAATATGCAATATTTTCGACTGATCAACGGGCTACCAGGTATTGACCAAAAGGGACGTCGATGAGCGAACTTATCCTGACACCCTACTGAGCCTGTCAGTGACAATATTCGTACAGTCCGGTTCGTTCGTCTATGAGCATCGCATGGCGGGCCTAGGGGGTTGGTAAAAGTCAGACCCCCAAAAGTGGTACAAGTCGTGTCGGAGTGCAGCCCAGAACACCCTGAGATACTACTGGAATACTTACCAGCAAATCTCCTGCCTTGGCGAAGGACTTTTCATGTTCTGGCTCTCCTAGACACAGCGCGACCTCACCCCCAATACCGGGAGAGACGAACCCCTGCAGATTCGCTCACTGCCTCCATGTGGCTCGGGACTGTACCCAACTAAAACCTGTTTGCACGACTCCTTTGAGCCGTGGTAGGGTAGTAATCAAAGCACAGTGGGAACTCACACGAGATAAATGACGATCTCAGGTCGATGAACTAACCTGTACACATGTCACCAGGGAACTGCTTTCTGACGTCAGGTATAATACCAACTAGCAGGTTCCCGGCGAGTCCTGTCCGGTGTACTCATAACCTAATGAGCACCTATATACATCTTAGGTGAACCAACTGACACCAGTGGCTTGTGAGACCGGCCACCGCCCCTTGTCGGGGTCTCGACTGTATACACTAGTATACTCTGGAGAATCGATGCCCTGTCTCGAAACTCCCACGACTAGGGACCTTTTAAGGATGTGCTTATAGACTCCAGCTCTCACTTATATGATCGCCCTCATACTGCTGGTAGTCAAGCAAGAATCCTAGGGGCTCTATCAACGTGTAATAGTGGCCTGTCAGGTCACCTAAAGCAGTACACGATGATAAAGGTAAACCAGATAGTATACTATCATCTTGAGTAAGACTGTCCTACCGGGATAGGTCCTCCCTCAATCATTGCAATCACGTGCCTGTGATCCAATAATAGACTCTGAGGGCACTATCTCCAACAACATCATTTCTTAAACACGACACAAAGAAAATAATTAATCAAGTGTCAAATCTTTAGAGTCCCACACAGAGAGTTTCCCTGCACCGGGAAAAACGTGTAGAGGCTGTATGGTTTTACGACAGGGCTTCGATCACTTACGTGTACGTGTACATGTATGATGATCGGGCGGATAATACTAGTGGGCTTTGGTTTAAGACGGATCCTAGTATTTTATTGATGGATTATTTTCATCTCATTGTATTCGTATTTTTCGGAATACGGACGCGGTATGTATTTACAGATGAAGGGCATTCTCGTAATTCTTGCGGGAAAGCTTCTAGAAGGGACACCTCATTAGGGTTTCTTTTTTCTTTTGTGGATTAAAGAATAATGAGTTGGAGAAATGGGATGGAGATATTTTCTTTGGATGGCCATGACTCATCACTTGACAAAAATGATATTTGTGAACCATAGATATTTTTGGTGAGATATTATCTCATCAATAATTCATTTGGTTCAACTATTCATCACAAATGAATGGTCAAGCTTCATCCAAGCTCTCTTCTCCTCTCTTTTTTTCTTCAAGTCTCCTTCTTCTTCCTCATAACCCATAAAGTCTCATGATTTGAGAAACCTTGGGTTCCAAGGGATAAAGCACTCCATCTTCTTACTCTATACCCTCTACGACTACTAGTTTAGCTAACTAGAAGCTGTAGTTACCTCGGATTTGAGGTAGGAGCTCAGACTATAGACTCTCGGGTGGATCGTCTTTGATTCAAGGAGGCCGTTGAGGTTGCCCGATCCATTTTCGATCCTTGGAGCTGACGACGAGTAGAGGACATCGATGAAGACCCGAAGGACATGTATCGTGAGGTATAACTTCGTATCCGAGTAGTTAAACCTCAAATAGTTTGCTAGCTATGGTTTATGTTCGATCCTTGGTTCTAGTCAGTGTTGCGAAACCCGTAAAAATCATTTTTTGCAATTTACACCTCCCCGCGAACACGTAGGGTGCGCGACATTGACTTACATGGAAAACGTCAGACCCCTAATAACCTGTTAAGTTGTGTCGATGTAGCCCAACACTATCCCGAGAAACTACTGATCTCGCATCAGTAAATCTCATTTGCCTTGGCTAAGGTCTTATGGTGATGGCCAATCAAACACAACGCGACATCAACTCTCTTTACCGGGAGAGACGAATCCCTTCTATCGCTCACTGCCCCCATGTGCTTTGGGACTTACCCAACTAAAACCTGTTTGCACGACTCTTTAAAGCCTACCCAACTAAAACCTGTTTGCACGACTCTTTAAAGCCATGGTAGGGTAGTAATCTAAGTACAGTAAGAACACACTCGAGAATAATGACGACGTCTGTAACGACCCTGAATTTTCTGTACGAAAATTTTTCTTCTTAAAGTACAGAAAGGAGTTTGCAAGATTGAGCACAATTTAAAAGTTATTTTGGTTTAATAACAGCAAGAAAGCACTTGTAGCTCATTGGTAAAGCCTTGCACTGCTGTGACGTAGCCCCTGTGTTCGAATCCCATTAGCCATATATTATTTTTTTAATTTTTCTTTTAAACCTTTTGAAAGTCCAAAAGTTTACACATGCAATACACGTAATAATGAAAAGACGGAAAAAATAAACATGTGTAAAATGTTGTGTACACAGACGAGGATACATAGCATAAATCCCAAGACCCATCTTATGAATTGGACCGGCGAAATGCTGCTGCTTGATTTCTCTATAGAGGCATGTGTTGTACTCAGTAGCTTGGAGGGAACTTGATGCTTTTTAAATCACATCATATCTTTTTTCATTAAACACACATCACTTCTCATGTGCCCACTTGCACCAAGTCATCATTTGTGTGTGCCATGGCCAGCCCCCTTCTAGGTCCAAGCCATCAAAGAGCTAGTGTACACTTGCTATGTGTTGGACCAAAATGTGTGTACACTTATTTATTTGCAAAAACTCTTTGAATATCGGTCGGTTTTCTGTTCTGTTTGCAGTGTCGGCTTCCAAACGTTATATTCGTGATTTTGAGTGTGTTTACAGTATTTTATCACGAACACCTGTAATCTATATTACTGAGCAAACACTGGTTAATAGTACCGATATATAGCAAAATAGATAATGAATGAGCAGTATTGAAATGCAATTTTCTGAGATGATCAAATACCCCCAAACTTATCTTTTGCTCGTCCCGAGCAAAACAAAAAATCCTTGCCTCACTTTCGCAAGGAACGCGATTGCACTGAGCTCGTGCAACAAGCCGTTAAACCTCTAGGTGTCCCTAGTAGGAGGAGTGTTGTCTCCTGAGGGTTTTCAGCGGATTACACCCACAAAATCCCATCAAGCTAGTTTCATAAGTTAACGTCGATTTTACTCCTACAGTTTATTATCTAGGTTGGAAATTCTATCATCCTAAGTTAGAAATATTCAACCCTTATGTTTGACGCCTCAAATTTATTCAACCTCAGATTCTATATGTTTTTTACAGTTTAAAAAGATCTCGGTATCTCTTGAGTTTTCTTTCTAAATTGCGGTCTCCAATCAAGGATTTTTATCATCTTTACGGAAAATATAAGTTTTATTCTTTATTCCTATCTTTCCTCCAAATATCGATTGTATACCCCTACATGTGTGTAAAATTTCACCCCTACACTTAAGAATTCAAATCAAGCTATAGTACCCTTGCTCTAATACCTAATACTACTTCTTTTCATTTAATGATGGACGGTTTTGCTCATACACCTTTCATGTGACTATTTATGCTTCTTGAGGCACTAACAGCCGATTACTGAATGTGTGAGCTTAAAGCGTAAATAGCAGTTTCCAGGTCTTGACTTTATTTATTTTTTCTTTTCTTTTTCTTTATTTTTATTTTTCAAGACCGGATATTTTTTTTAATGATGCTCTTTTGGTGGTTAGCTTTAAATACCGTTTTTTCTTTCATACTAGGTTTTCAGACAAGAGTATTTCTAGGTATTCTCTACTATCCCATGTTTCAAGATGCGTGTATGTGCAGTTTGTAGGGTATATACTTTCTAAATTTGAACTCAAAAATAGAAACTATTTTTTAGACTTATCTTTCAGTAAAGCTTTCAATATTTTCCTTTCATCTCGACTTAACTCAAGAACCGAACTCAAAATTACCTCCTTCTATAAAAAAAACTGCAAGGACGTATAATTACCAAGGTTAAACAGAATGAGGGTTATTTTTAGGGTTTTCAATTCCTAAGTCTAGGATTTAGTTATTTCTAACGTATCAAGTAAACTTTCGGAATAAAAATCTAAGTTACCCTATTAGCTAACTTGCCGACAAAGTTTTTATATTTTTGTAAATTTTTTTTATTTTTATGGGTTTTTTAAATATGTATGCAAATGCAAAATATACAAATGAATGCGAAGGAAGAAAGCTTACCGAACACACCCCCAAACTTAAACTAGACAGTGCCCTCACCGTCAGGCTACACCAAGAGGGTCAAAATTGTCGGCGCTTCCCTGTTTGTTTTTTTTTTTTAATTTTTTAATTTTTAATTTTTTATATACGAACAGAAAAAGAAAACAAAATATATACACAAAAAGGTTCCCCCCAAACTTAAGTGAAACAGTGTTTCCACTGTTAAGCGTCGAAGTTCAAGTTAGGGGGAGAGAACAATATCAAGATATACAAGGCCTTACACAGGCCAAAAGTTAGCACCAACTATTCAAAAAATTTATCGGGATAAGGCCCGGTCTGGTGAAAGAATGCGGAGAGGAAAGAAATGGAGAATACGAAAGACCGTATGGGGATAGTGTTAGTGTAATATTCCCTAGAGGCCATTATTGTATAGTACTAGTTTGTATATTACATTTTGGAAGCTTGGGATACATACACGGATTTATGACAGTCTTGCTCGATATAGTAGTATGCTACTTGGTTTGTATCTATCTTAATATGTGTATATGTTTCTTTTAACGTATCGCTAATACATATTGATAGAGCCCTTAGGATCTTTGCTTGATTACCAGCGTTGTGATGGTAGTCACACTAGTGGGGGCTGGGTAGTCTACAAGCACATCCTTACATAGGTCCCTAGTCACAGGATTATCGAGACAGGGCATCGATACTCCAAAGTAGACTAGTGTATACGCTTCTCTTCCCAGCAGGGGAGATGGTTTGTCCCACAGCCATCAGTACGTCGTACTGGAGATAGTATGCAGGTGCTCATTGGGTTATGAGTTACACTGGACGAACTCGTTGGGAACTGCTGGTTGGTAATATACCTATCGTCAGGTAGTAGTTCCCAGGTGACATGAGTACAGCTTAGTCCGTCGACTTGACACTGCTACTTCGCCTCAAGTGTGTTTCCACTGTTCTTAGATTAATTCCCTACCACAGCTCTGCTGAGTCGTACAAACAGGTAGTAGTTGGGTGCAGTCCCGAAGCGCTTGGAGGCAGTGGCGGTTAGATAGGATTCGTTTCTCCCGGTATTTGGGGATGATGTTGTGCTGTGTTCGGAAAGCCATTACACAAAGTCCGTGGCCAGGGCAAGCGAGATTTACTGGTAGGGATTCTAGTAGTTTCTCAGGGTGTTTTTGGCCGCACTCCGACACGACTTATTGCACTATTAAGGGTCTGACGCTTGCCACCCCCTAGGACCGATATGCGACACTCTTAGACGAACAGACCGGACTGTACGGAGATTGCCGCAGACAGGCTCAGTAGGGGTACGGATGAGTTTCCTCGTCGACCTTCTTATCGACAGATACCTAGGTAGCTATTACGTACAGCTACTGCTACTGACGCGCTTGTGGTTAAACCCACTGCCAGAGTACTGTCGAGTCTTTAGAGTCCCACACAGAAGGTTTCCTGGCTTTGGACGAAACGTGTAGAGGTCGTATGGTTTTACGACAGGGTTCGATCACATACGTGTACTTGTGCGCATATGATGTTCAGGCGAACATTACTAGTTGGTTTTGGTTTAAGCCGGATCTTAGTATAAGATTATTGGATTAGTTTCGTCTCATTGTATTCGTGTTTTTCGGAATACGGATGCAGGTATATATATACGGACGAGAGGGGCATTCTTATGATTTGATCGATATGGTTTTTTGGAGAATGACACCTCATATTAGGGTTTCTCTTTTGTGATTTATTCTTTAGTGAGGTGGAGGAAATATGAGAGGAAACTATATGGTATTTTAGTGAAATGGATTAGGGTTTTGCATTGACTATTTTGGACTCTTTTATGAGTTGTTGACTTAGATATTATTGTGAGATATTTATGGGATATTTGTGAGATATTTTCATGAGGTTTAAATGCAAAAACCCTAGACATTTTCTATATTAATTATTCACTAAAAAAAACTACAGATCTTTTCTTCTCCTCATTTTCTCAAGTTCTTCTCCTTCTCCATTCAAATCCTAACCTTCTCATGAGTTGAGAATCATAGGGTTTGTGAGACTACTAGACTCTTCACCACTCTCTACACATCCTAGGCTACTAAGTTTAGCACACCAAGTGACCTAGTTGTCTCAAGTTAGAGGTAAAGCTCAAAGTCGGATCTCTCGGGTGGATCTTCTACGATTCGGAGAAGACGAGGAGGAGGTGCATTCCGTTCTCAGTTCAAGGAGCTTATGACTTGAAGAAGGACAGCGAGGAGGTGAAGGACAGCGAGAACTTGAGATATAACACTCACACATAGTAGTTAAACCTCTTTGCTATATTGTTAGTTAGGGTTTAGTATCGATCCTGGAGTTTAGTCGATGTTACGAAGCTAATAAAAATCGTTTTTTGCAAACTCCGCCTCCCCGCGAACACGTGGGGTGCGTGGCATCGACTTAGAGTGGTATCAGAGCTGACTAAATCATAGCTAACAGATTAAACGACAACTAAAACTACGAAACTGAAATAACCCGTAAACATCGAAACGTAGATCCTAGTTTCTGTTGAATTTTTCCGAGGCTCTAAAAATTATTTTAGCAACTGCAGAGTACTCCTTCACTTGTAAAGTGAACACACACTAAAAATGAGACATTTCCCTGCAAAATGGACCGGCCACATAGCCTCAAAATCCGGCCTCCTCGGTTTAGTTGTGGGTAAATGCTTCGTGTTTTGGTCTGTGGATTTGTTACTAGGATCTAGGGTTTCAGGAGTTGTTTGTTTTAGCCAATTTTGAATATACTGTCAATTCTTCACTGTGGCAATACGGGGTGTTTCGAAGTCGTAGTTTAACGTCGTTTAATGTTTCAAGATGTGATAAATGTGTTCGTAAACTTCCGCTAATTGCTATATGTCGGTTAGTTGGGGGTTGCACATTTCTGTGATGTTTGTTTGTGTATATGGACTTATTGGATTGTCATGATTGAATAGCCGGGGATGTGAGGTGTTATATTCTTTCATTCAAATGTAAATTGTAAATTGTTGTAATATTTTTTCACAGGGCACATCCGGATTGAGGTTGTAGCCACCTTTGTATTATTTCATTTACTGTTTATTGCTCCTAGGATAGACCTAAGGTGGGGTTCACAAACTACCGGGTACTTTGAAGTGCCGAGTGGCCTACTCACGTTGTTGAGGGAGATTGCTTCGCTTCAGGTATTTGCCGGGTAGTTTGCCTCACCCGTAGGGGTCTTGGGTAGGGTTTGGCTATTCATCGCGACTGTGGAATCTGTCTTTCGTTACAGGCTTAAACGAAACGCGGAATTTCTAATATATCCAATGTGTTCATCTGTGATTTGGAATGCCTATTATTGTGTTATTAGCCTGGCTGAACGGTTAAGCAAGTATTGTACGGTGAGATTAATCCTGATAATTCTTCTTTTCTGGTTTGAGGAAGGATTCGAGAAACAGCAGGAGCCATCCTGTTTAGATAAACTAAAAACCAATCTAAACTTGCAAGAGCATCATGCTAAAGTGTTTCTTCTCTCTCTCCTAATTGCAGCAACCAAACATAACGGGCCTTAAGTTACTATTAGATAAAAATATATTGACAGGGCCAAACTATAAAGATTGGTTCAGGAATGTTAAGATGGCAATAACTTATGATAAGTTGGGCTATATCCTCACTACTAAAGCCCCTGCCGTCCCAGGTCCAGAATCCAGTATCGCGGATAGGGAAATCCGTAAGACCTGGGAGATTAACTGCGTGAAGGCCAAGTGCCTCATGATGGCCTCTATGGACAATGAGCACCAAAGGCGGCACGAGAATATAGATCTTGAATCCATATTCCTCCATACCAAGGAATTATATTGAAAGTAATATCGTATCACAAGATACAAGACCTCAAAGAAACTTTTTCAGGCGAGGTTGGCCGTCGGATCATCTGTAGGGGAACACATCCTTAAGATGTTCGGCTATATTGAAAAGCTCGCGGACCTCGGGACCACGTTAGAGAATGAGCTGTATACAGACTTAATTCTGCAGTCCCTCCCTCTTACCTTCCCACAGTTTATCTTGAATTTTAATATTCAAGGTAAAGAAGTCGAACTTCCGGAACTCCTCAACATGTTGAGGAGTGCCGAGGGCACCCTGCAGAAAGCCAGGGAAACACCTGCTCTATTTGTTAGTGGAGCTTCCTCTTCTAGGTCCAAGGCGAAAGCCAAAGGAAAGAAGAAGAAGGTCCCCACTAAGCTGAGAGGCGGTGTTAGTAAGGTGGAAGCGAAGGGCAAAGCAAGAGCAGCAGAGCCGACAGTAGGAAAGGAAGAATGCTTCTACTATCATATGAAGGGCCACTGGAAGAAAGATTGCAGGGCTTGGAAGGCCACGAACCAGGACCCGAAGCAAGTTATGGCTTCGGCTTCAGGTATGTTTGTAATTGAAAACTGTCTGTCAATCAACTCTATTTCCTGGGTATTGGATACCGGATCAAGATCTCATATCTATAATTCTTTGCAGGCACTGAGAAGCCGTAGGGTTCTGATGACCAGTGGTATGACCCTCAGGGTTGCTAACGGAAAGAGCGTGGATGCTGTGTCTGTAGGGGAATATCACCTTGGATTGATGAGTGGACATATTTTGGTTTTGCGCAACTGTTTTTGTGTACCTAGTTTGTCTTGTAAAATCATTTCTGTTTCTTTGTTATCTAAAGAAAGTTATGATTTTACATTAGTAAGCGATGTCGTAAACATCCACCTTAATTATGGTCTGATCGGGCCAGGTACTCTAAGCAATGGTATATACGTATTAAACCAACTACAAATTTTCAATGTCCAGAACACACATAAAAGAAAGACTCCAAAAATAAATCATGCTTTCTTATGGCATTGTAGACTAGGTCACATCAATGAAATAAGGTTGACCAAGTTACATAAAGAAGGATATTTGGATCCGTTCGAATATCAATCTTATGCAACTTGTCAATCATGTCTCAAAGGAAAGATGATAAAGACTCCGTTCACTGGACGCGGAGTAAGAGTGAGCGAGCTCTTGGGACTCATACACAGCGACGTGTGTGGTCCAATATATACACATGCAAGAAGTGGTTATTCCTATTTCATTACTTTTACGGATTATTTCTCTAGGTATGGACATATTTTCTTGATGAAACATAAATCTGAGGCGTTTGAGAAATTCTGGGAATATAAGAATGAAGTGGAAAAACAAACCGGCAAAAATATTAAGACACTGAGATCTGATCGAGGTAGTGAATACTTGAGTGCCGAGTTCCTGGATTACCTAAAAGAGAATAGAATTCTCTCTTAGCTTACTCCTCCATACACACCACAACACAACGGTGTATCGGAGAGACGGAACCGAACCCTATTGAATATGGTACGTTCCATGATGAGTAACGCTGAGTTACCGTGATCATTCTGGGGCTATGCACTAGAATCAGCTGCATATCTTTTGAACAAGGTTCCTACCAAGACTGTGCCTACCACACCATATCAGATGTGGAGCGGGATGAACCCCTATCTTCAGTATCTGAAGATATGGGGATGTCCAGCTTTTGTTAAAAAGTAGCATGCGGACAAGCTCGAGGCACGCTCAGTACTGTGTAAGTTTGTGGGATACTCAAAGAACTCCAGGGGGTATCTTTTTTATTACACAGAGAAACAAAAGGTTTTTGTTTCTCGTCATGCCCACTTTTTAGAACATCTATTTTTAGAAAAAGAAACTAGTGGGAGCGCAATAGAACTGGAAGCAATTCCAGAACCATAAGCTATTACTGAAAGCTTGGTGGAACCAGAAGGTTCAAAAGAACAGGACATTCCCATGCCACTCCGCAGGAGTAGTAGGCTGTCTCATCCGCCCGAGAGATACTACGGTTTTCTCGTAGACGGAGATAGAGAGGAATGCATCATTGATAATGATGAGCCGACTAACTTCCAGCAAGCGATTCAGAGCACTGACTCGGTAAAATGGCTGGATGCAATGCGGACCGAGATGGAGTCCATGTACACCAACAAAGTATGGACTTTGGACATTGCACCCTCTGGCAGAGTCATATAGACGTACACTTCTAAAACTAGTTTAGAACGACGCTATACTCATCCTCCCACCGGGTCTCGCAGCCTGGAACAACAGCAATGGTAATTGTGGGTAAACAAGAACTTCCCTGTCACCGTCCTTGAGGCTACCGTAGTACCTCTCGGGTGCCTGAAGTTACCCACCTTATCTGCGGAGTGGCCAAATGGAATGTCAATCCAGATTGAATCTTTAGGTTCCTTATCAAATCTTCAGTAATCGTTTGTGGTTCTGGAATCACTTCCAGTTCTACCATACTCCCACTACTGTTTTCTGAAAAAAATCCATTTTTATTAAAACTGTGGCGAGTCTAGAACAATATTGCTATTGTTCATCCAGATGGTAGAAAGTCAACCCGCGTCATAGCCTGGGTCAACCCACAAACAGCCATTACAGAAACGTGCCTTGAGTTGTCCAGTGTCTGGTTTTAAGCATAAGCCGGACAACTCCCCGTACCTTAACATCGTTAAGATATGAACTGTTCTATATCCCATATAGGACCAGAGGCACTGATTTAATTGAACCAGATTCAAATCATGCAACTGTCTCCAGTGCATGTCAACTAAATGGAAGGAGGCCGATCAGCGTTACTCAACTTAGGAATGCTTCCAATTATGAGTAACCTGAAAAAGAAGCAAGTTCTCTTAGTCATTACTATCAACTTAATACCATACACAAGTATCTACATCTTCGATCTCTTTGAAGAATCCTGATACTTGCTATACCTGGTTCTCTACTCTATTCAAATACCTATAACTTCTCCAAATTCGGACCCTGTGTTTTCACGAAACACCTGTCTAAAGACTAGAGAAGTCATGAGTAAATCGAATATAGTACGAGGACCAACCCCTCTGTCTTGATGGATCCTGGACAACATACAATACTCTGTATAAGTCCCTTGAGTCTGAAAACTCATTCACTGTGTGTCGTAGGTTGAAAACTGTACTTATGGTTAAGAAGAATTACACCGCTGTTTAATGCTCCTTACCTAACCATCCACTGATATAGGTAAATGTCGTCGACATAATATCAAAAAGTATATCTCACTCTATGAAAATAGACGTACAGATATATCAATTTGAAATTGGTGCATAAAAGCGGATATTCAAAACCAAATATTTGCCGATAGGCAAACAGCCCAGGTGATTTCCTCAAATATCACCGATTACAACGAATCCCGATATAATGAGGATGATCACCCAATTCCCAATAACTTACTCCCACTCATCATCTGTAAAACCATACAGATGTGAGAATCGTACCTGGTAAATACATACCCTGGAGTAAGTATCTAATTGGGAAATCAGTTTTCCTTTAACAGTACACAGTGAGACTGAAACATTGAAATGTTTCGATGGGGTATCCCGGTATTCCTAGTAATGCCTCTTCCAGATTCACGACTGTAACCGTATAATCCTTTGCCACCTCTCCAAATCCCTTCATATGTCTTTAGTCTTTACCTTCTGCACACCCCTTTAGGCCAAATGGTTTTCTTCCTTCCCTACCGTTCGGCACCAGCCTATGGTTTGGAAGAAGACTATCCAATAAGCATAATGGGTGTACTGTCCCAATCCTAGGAACACTCGCAATGAGAGAGGGTGAAGATAAAAGACAACCGAATAAACCTTATTCCTATTCCTCCTGGACCAGAATCCATCCCCGAACTGGAACAAGTTCCTTTCGAGTTCGTATATAACCATACGATGGAGTATCCAATAAACTGTGGATCTTCGTAGTGATACGGAGTGTCCTGGAGAAATACAAAGGTGATGTGGGAGTGGTAACGAAATACCTGGTTTGGTCGTGAATATCTATTGCAATTTACTTTGCCCTCTTACTAATCCCTTGCTTTGTCTGAATCTTAATACCTTCTGCACACCGTTTAGGCTAATTGGTCTTCTTCATTCCACACTGTTCGGCACCAGCCTAAAGTTTGGAAGAAGACTATCCAATTTGCGTAATAGGTGTACTTTCTCCTAAACTAAGGAGTACTCGTAACTTGAAAGAAGGCAGAAAGGAAAAGACAACTGAATAATGCTATCCGTTTTCTCCAGAACCGGAAACCATCCTCGAATTCCTTCGAGTTCGTATCTAACCATACGATGGCTTTGTCCAATGGAAGTGGACGTTCGCAGTAATACGGGGTGTCCTGGAGAAAAGGGTAAAAGTAGGAGTGGCAATGAGGTCTGCAACTCTGACAATCTAAAAGCCAGTGTTAAGAAGGTTCGGTCAACTTGGTCTCTGAGTCATAGTCTTAGGGTCAGGTCAATGGTCGCTGCCAAAGAGAGAGAGAAAAGAAACACTCAGCGTGCACTCTAACCTAGATCAGAATGGTTACCAATTTATCTAATCTGGAATCCTCCCACTGTACCTCAAATTCTCCTCCAAACCTGAAAGAAGAATTAGTCGGAGTCACCCGAGGAGTGAACTAACTCATCAGTGGGAATCGGGATCCAACTCTCATCGCATGACAACGTGACGGAATCCGCTCACGGTGTCACACTCCAGAAGGTATGCGCATATCTGGCAAGTTTCAGTTCTTTTGAAACTCCCGATGTGATTTCTGCCCCATGCTCTTATGACCTTGACGAAGGCCAACAAATCATAAGTCACATGTCAAGTTCTACCCGTCATTCTCCAGGTTGATTTGAACCCACCCGCACAAGCCCTTGACGAAGGCCAACAAGGCTATACGACTGTCCCAAACCAACGCATCTATCTATGCTGCAGAAAGGCAACAAGCAGCTACCATACACTATGCCTTGACGAAGGCCAACAAACATAGCATGAATACTACGTGCTACCCGTCTGAAACGACGGAGGGCTACGAATGGTTTCTGGCGAAAACCTTTAACGTAAAGAACTTGATATCGTTGAAGGAACGGATAGCTTTTAAAAATATAGTGACGAAAACCGTTGCTAAAGAGGTCACTCCCGGTGAAGGGATCTCGGCTCTTTCCCCGTAGAATGAGGTGCAGGATATTCCAACTGAATACCACGATGCAAAGCAAAAGTAATCGGCTATAGTGAAGTTAATGCCCTGACGCAAACTTATTGTCCAAGGGGTCACTCCCGGTGAAGGGATCTCGGCCCTTGCCTCGTCGACTGAGGAGCAGGATATTCTAAATGAATACCGCGATGCAAAACAAAAGTGAACGTCCTTGCAATAACAGCTTTTTGAAAAGTGTTCCAACAACATCAGATTAGGTTTGTTTTTAACTTGCATTGATCCAAATCAATGCAGTCCCATCAATTGATCACACCAAAAAGAACGAAAATATACTGATGTACGTATATGCCATCCGCATTCGCCACTGGGTCCCGTCATTACCCGTTAGGTTAGCTAACTAAAGACAGAGCGGGGACTGGACTAGCGCGGATGCAAAACATATACAACATCTAATAATATATATATACCAATATATTATATTCGCTCAAGGCGTGAATAAAATGCAACATCACAGAAATGTACAGCATCACAGAAACAATACAGATATCTGGGATCCCCGGGTTTCACAGAGCCACTGCTGAAACCCGACGTTCCCCTGGTCGTGTGGATAGCCTGTGCAATGTAATCCTAGACCCCTACGGGCGCGGCAAGTCACCCGCCAAAACCTGAAGCGAGGCAGCCCCCTTCAGCACCGTGAATGGACCACCCAGCACTTCACGGAATCCGGTAACTTGGGCACCCCTCCTGGGTCAACCTGTACCCCCTACGAGTGCGGCGAATAGCCCGCCAATCCTAGAGTGAAGCCCCCTCCGTCCCAATGCCATGAGATGCGGGCTTGTTGCCCTCTAGAACCCGACTATCCGTGCACCCCTCCGCGGGGCAATCCTAGTACAGAAAGTAAAATATACATACACCGGGTATATCGACCGCAACCAGGTCGTGCCCCAAAATAATAATACAAACAGGCAGTGACGGCAGTCCACATGTCGGACGCTCGCCCCGCAATATCAAATGTACATAATACAACCACAACTGTACTAGCATTGCATCCAGGCTATCCCCCACGACCGAGCCGCAACATCACAGCAAAAACAGAACATCAACGTGAAAGTCACGTTCGCAAATCCGTCTAACCGGGCTATAGCAGTTATACCGGATTTACCGATCGAGTGACATTCACGGTCGCAGATATAATGTAAATACTGTGAAATAATGTGTTTAAAAATATCCGATCGATCAAAATATAACAAGTGGGCCCCAAGTACTACTGTAGCACATCAATAAATTCTGGGCCCAATATTAATATTCCAAAACCCAAATTTTAACCCCACAAGGACACTGTAGAAATTTGGTGCAGGGATCTTCACAGTGCGCGGCGGAACAGCGGCGCTAAGGGGGTATTTGCGGCGGTTCCGCGCTCCCACAGTGGAATCACTTCATCGAATTTTTACAGAGCTCTTATATTGTCATGTACATCAATTTTATACAACCTGAAAAATTTTTCGACACCAAAAATTTTCAACAGAAAACTGATGCAAACAAGGATGCGGTTTTGGAACTTTTTGATCGATCGGAAATGCAAACACATTAAACCAAGCTAGACTAAGTTAATGGCGAGGCTCTGATACCACTGTAAGTGCACGGCGGCGCCCCGGCCGTCAATCCGACGGCCAAATGCGGAAGCGGTGATAAACTTTTTGATCTTACTTGAACTGGCAAACCGCCGCGCACTAATACCCGGATCGAACCATTAATTAGTCCTAGCTAACTACAAGATGGGGAAGAGAGATATACCGACGATCCAAGTCCTCCGGTCTTCTCGTCATCGTCCCGATCTCCTGCGGAATGTCCCGTCTCCTCCTCGTCGCCGGAAGTGCACCACATCGCCTACTTCTTTTACGGGCTCCCACCTCAATGCCGAGGCAACTCGGGCACGAAGCCGGCTACTCGACGTGCCCAAGGTTCGCTGTAGAATATGTAGTCCTCAAGTCTCACTTTGGGGTTGTGGAATTGCCATTTGGTGGAGGAATGATACTTGGAGCTTTGGAGATTGATCTTGTGGGATTTTGCAACATGAAATGAACCAAAATCCCACACTCAAAAATGTTGGACAGCCCCCTTCATGCTTGGGCCGGCCATCATGGTGAGGGGAGGAATGAATGGTGAGTGAGAAAATGAGAGGCCATTCAATAATACAAGGGAGAGAGAGAGAAGTCTATCATGCAAAAGGAAATGATCACTCAAACAAAACTACACTCCACCAACCTCACCCCTCATCATCAACAACCATGATGACATCCAAAGTCAAGCAATCATGAAAAAGGAAAGTCAAGTGATGGTGCTCATCATGAAAACCATCATGATAAAACAAAGATGCAAAGACCCCCTCCACAAATGCCTATTTGCAACAATGCAAATAAGCCCTCCTCCACCAATCTTCGGCCAATGAACGGAACAATGGAAATCGGCCGAAACGGAAAGCAAACTGGCAACTCCAGAAAAATGGTCCCGTAATAAATTACAGGAAAACCCCGATACTGTGCATACACACCCGCATTTGTATTCTGACCGAAATACAAATGCAATGAGACAAAATCTACACTGTACTATACTAGGATCCGGCTTAAACCAAAGCCGGCTAGTAATATCCGTTCGATCCTGATCCGTGCAATACCGCACATATCTGATCGAACCCTGCCATATAACCATACGGCCTATAGTACAGACTGTCCGATCCTGATCCGTGCAATACCGCACGTATCTGATCGGACCTTGCCATATCTCCATACGGCCTCTACAACCTTTTTCCCGAAAGCTGAGTAACTGAAATGTGGGGGACTCTAAAGACTCATCAACACCTTGGTTGTGGATTTAACCACTAGTACGTTAGAGGTATAAGCCAATACATAACGGGCCACCAGGTATTGACCAAAAGGGACGTCTGTGAGCGAACTCAGCCGGACACCCTACTGAGCCTGTCAGTGACAATATCCGTACAGTCCGGTCCGTTCGTCTATGAGCATCGCATGGCGGGCCTAGGGGGTTGGTAAAAGTCAGACCCCCAAAAGCGGTACAAGTCGTGTCGGAGTGTAGCCCAGAACACCCTGAGATACTACTGGAATACCTACCAGTAAATCTCCTTGCCTCGGCCGAGGGCTTCGTGTAATGGCTCTCCTAGACACAGCACGACCTCACCCCCAATACCGGGAGAGACGAACCCCTGAAGATACGCTCACTGCCTCCATGTGGCTCGGGACTGTACCCAACTAAAACCTGTTTGCACGACTCCTTTGAGCCGTGGTAGGGTAGTAATCAAAGTACAGTGGGAACTCACACGAGACAAATGACGATCCCCAGGTCGATGAACTAACCTGCACACATGTCACCAGGGAACTGCCATCTGACGTCTGGTATATGACCAACTAGCATGTTCCCGGCGAGTCCTGTCCGGTGTACTCATAACCCAATGAGCACCTGTATACATCTTAGGTGATCCAACTGACACCAGTGGCTTGTGAGACCGGCCACCGCCCCTCGTCGGGGTTTCGACTGTATACACTAGTCTACTATGGAGAATCGATGCCCTGTCTCGAAACTCTCACGACCAGGGACCTTTTAAGGATATGCTTATAGACCCCCAGCTCCCACTTATATGATCGCCCTCATACTGCTGGTGGTCAAGCAAGAATCCTAGGGGCTCTATCAACGTGTAATAGCGACGTGTCAGGTCACTTAAAACAGTACACGATGATAAAGGTAAACCAGATAGCATACTATCATCTCGAGTAAGACTGTCCTACCGGGATAGGTCCTCCCTCAATCATTGCAATCACGTACCTGTGACCTAATAATTGACTCTGAGGGCACTATCTCCAACAGGAGCTAGTTCTTCGCCCAAGGCGGACTCAAAATCACACGCAATATAAATCATCACTGTGCAAAATAAGCATATAAAGGCACAAGGTAAAATAAAAGCATCATGTCGGCTCAAGTGAGCTCGACCCAGAGATACAACATAAAAAATACAAGTCTCACTGTCTCATCTATAAGTCGCTAATACAATAGTACAAGTGGTAGATACGGTAGATAGAGTACACTAGATACAATACTGATAAAAGGTGGCAACAAAATAACCCCGCAACCCACCTACGAACAATACTGCGAGTCGAAGCAAAAGGAGCAAAAAAGGAGGTGCGCCCGCCACTACTGTGCTAACGGGTCGAACCTGCAAAACACTGTGGCACGACGGGGGTGAGTTGCTAACTTGTGAGTAATAAGTAATATCTAATAAGGCTATCGTAAGCATGCACACAATTTCGTCACAGCCTACATATACTAATATGATGTGATGTAATAATATGTATGCAACATGAATGCAATAAATAACACGAGATTTGAATATAATTAACATGGGAAATCTGTATTCTTATCTTATTAAAGTTCTGTAATTTAGCTGTAGTTTCATCAATGAAAATAATATAAATCTGTGTCAAGCATCGACACTAAATATGAATATCTCAATTATCCCGGGCTCCGGCAATCCGGACTGACCCAAAATATCTGATTTAGGGCTCCGGCAATCCGGACTGGCCCATATCATCAAAACTCAAGACTACGTCGGTATCCTCCGGATATCCGCCGCGTCACAAATAACTGGTCAGCAGTGCTCCCATGCCAGGCTCAACGCCATCATCTGCGACCATCTTGCCCCGGGGTATCGTACCAGGTCCACCATGCACCCATAAACAGTTCCTCCTCCTCGAATCAGATGTATGATACTGCTCAAGCACCGAGAAATCTCATGGGGGACGATAGATGCATCATATCACGAGAAAACCGCAACTTACATTTCTAAAATGGTAATATGTTTTCAAATCCTTGCGGTTTCACCAAATCCATAAATCTCATAAATATAGAAATCCTCGAGAAAAATCATAATACATGAATGTCTATGATATTAACAATATGAAATGCGATGCGGAACTAGAAAACTATGCATGGACAATGATGCAATAAGATATGTGCATATGACTAGCAATCCTACGTATCCATATTGATGAATTAAATATATCAAATGCAGGTTTATTAGTCGATAATTGGCGCAAGTGATAAGATACAGATTTAACAAGTTATAAAGTGTTCGTGGCATAGCAATTACCAAGGCGTGTGTGTCCCCATGAATAGTGCCCGTGCAACATAAACCAATGGTAATAGTACGAGTATCCTATGAGGTACTATCACAGTATATATACATATGATAAATGATGCAATGCAACGGAATGATTAATTAGGAACTACGCATATAATTATAAGTACTAAACGAAATTCTAACTATCGGGCATCTTGCGCCATCCAACCGATTCCCCCGTAGATGTGTATATCTACTCACCGGAACGCCTCCGCTAGTCTGATCCAATCACCGCCTTTCCCTTCCGCGTCGCCTATGATATCTCCGCGACCGATCCTAGAATTTACAAAAAGAAACACACATAAGGCTAATATCCTGCAAAACGCGATATCAAGACCACACAAGAAAACTAGCGTCGTAAGCTAACGCGTGTGCACTCGAAACACCAAAATGTGTGTGCTAACGTCTGAAACCACCCTGACATGCTGTGATACACATCAAACACCAAACCCAAACTCAGAACGTACGTGTCGCGCAAGTCTAAAAGTACTAAAAACAAGGTAAATGGACCCAGATTTTGATAAGAATGGAAATAGGAAAAGTTGCATGTACCAAAGACCTACAAAATATAGCAGACACATACAGAAGAACCCCCGACACCCAGCTCCACACTCTGGCCTCAATTTGCGGCCAGAACCCTTAAATTTGCGGCCATAGAGGGGAGAGGGGGTCTCGTGCTTCGTGTGTGTGGCCCTAGCCCAGTAACTAAGCTACAGTAATTGCAACTTTTGCCT
This sequence comes from Agapanthus africanus, assembly GCA_030015575.1. Classification (NCBI taxonomy): domain Eukaryota; kingdom Viridiplantae; phylum Streptophyta; class Magnoliopsida; order Asparagales; family Amaryllidaceae; genus Agapanthus; species Agapanthus africanus. The sequence goes on from CM057349.1 coordinate 311,650,944, forward strand.
GAAGCATCTGGTTTGAAAGCAGATCACAAAACGAACACAAATCCTAACTAAAACACTAATTTAATACAATATGGTATTTTAGTGAAATCAGGTGAAAAGACTTGGATTAAACGACACTAACAACTTAGTTAAGATAATCAAGCCATAATAACCCTAACTTGACCTAATCTCCACTTAAACCACATAATTAGCACTAAAACCCACTTAAACACTACTTTAAGCTAAATAAACTACAAGTTTAGCAAAAAGGTAATTAGGGTAGGCTTTATACCTCAAGTTGGTCCTAGGAGGGTTCAAACTTGCTGACCTTGCCTTCAAAAGCAAAGACTTGCCTCAAGAACCAACAAGGAAGTGTTTAACATGAGGTTTTGTGAAGAAAAGAGGGATTTTTAATGGAGATGAGGCTTGAAATGAAGGAAGAAGAAGAAGAAATGAGGGGAAAGGGGAGGGGGCTGCTGCTAGAGCTGGGGCTGCTGTTGGAAATGAGAGGGAGAGAGAAAGAGTAAGGGTGTGAGTGCAAAAAGTCAAGGTTCCCATGCCTAATTAATACCCCATGCCTCTCATTTTCCATTTCTTTTCTATTTTCTTTATTTCTTTTTGTTTTAAAAAGGAAATTAGAACCATGAGGGAAATTAAAATTGAAGACATGTTACAATATTAACCTAGGATAATTATAGGGTTGTGCATGCTAAACTAAATTTTTTCTTAGAAAATAATAGTTAAGAAATTTAGATAAATATGTGAACAATAAATTAAATGTTAATTAATAAAACACAATTATACATATAATTATATATTTTCATAATTAAAAATAGATTTATTCCAGTCTATGTGGAAAATAAATATTAACGAGGTTTTATGAAAAACACGCATTATCGCTAATTAACGCGAAAATAACCTAAACGAATTTTCAAGGCGTTACAATCTTCCCCCCTTAAAGAAATTCGGTTCCCGAATTTAAAAATTTAGCTACGCGTACCTTCGAAGAGATGGGGATATTTCTTCCTCGTCTCGTCCTCGGTTTCCCAGATGACCTCTTCGCTGTTCGGGCCACGCCAAAGGACCTTTACGGACGGTATAACCCTTGATCTCAATTTCTTCACCAGCCGATCCAGGATGACCACTGGCTGCTCTGCAAAAGAAAGGTCGTGCTCCAGCTGAATCGTCGGGTGCTGAATCGCATGAATAGGGTCGTGAAGGTACTTGCAGAGCATCGAAATGTGGAATACGGGGTGAACGTCTGGGAAACTGGGCGGAAGAGCCAATCGATAAGCAACAGCACCAACACGCTCGAGGATCTCGAAAGGGCCCACATATCTGGGACTAAGTTTCCCTTTTCTCCCAAATCTCATCACGCCCTTCATTGGGGAGACCCTCAAGAAAACATGATCGCCTACAGCAAACTCAAGTCTGCGCCGACGTCGGTCCGCATAAGATCTCTGCCTGCTCTGGGCCGCTCTCATCCTATCACGAATCAACTGGATCTTTGCAGTCGTCTCCTCAACAATCTGCGGCCCCAAAATACTGCTCTCGCTGAGCTCTGTCCAACATACGGGCGATCGACATCTCCTCCCATATAGAGCCTCGAAAGGTGCCATCTGAATGGTCTCCTGGAAGCTGTTGTTGTAGGAGAACTCTATCAAGGGCAAATGATGATCCTAGCTGCCACCAAAATCTAAAACTCACGCTCGGAGCATATCCTCAAGAGTCCGAATAGTCCGCTCTGACTGACCGTCGGTCTGCGGATGAAATACTGTGCTGAAACTCAATCGGGTGCCCAAAGCCTCTTGAAGTCTCTACCATATTCGGCTGGTGAACTGGGTGCCTCGGTCGAACACAATACAAGCTGGGACGCCATGCAATCATACAATCTCATCGATGTAAATCTGGGCATACTGATCAAATCCAAAAGTGGTCTTCACTGGCAGAAAGTGAGCCGCTTTCGTCAATCGATCCATGATCACCTAAATAGAGGCATACCCTCGACTGGTCCCGGGTAGACCCACAATTAAGTCCATAGAAATTTGCTCATATTTCCACTCCGGAATGGGCTAAGGCTGCAACTTTGCCGCTAGCCTTTGGTGCTCGGCCTTGACTTGCTGACAAGTCAGGCATCTCGATACGAAGTCGGCGATGTCTCTCTTCATCCCTTCCCACCAGTAAACGTCTCTCAAATCGTGATACATATTGGTGGAACCCGGATGAACACTGTATATCGATCGATGTGCCTCCTCAAGAATCTCATGCCTCAGTCCCTCAGAAGCTGGTACGCACAGTCTAGTCCCAAATCGTAGTACCCCCTGATCATCGATCACGAACCCGGAATCTCTGCCCTGTCTAACCTACGCTATGATCTCTGAACAACGGTCATCACTGTACTGTGCCTCATAGATACGGTCAAGCAACTGTGTACGTGCACGGACATGCGCAAGCTGTCCCCCGATCGGAGTAAACTCGAACCGCACTCGGCTGTCGCATAGAATCTGCCAATCTGCCGACGACTGTCTCTGAACTGCGCTCAAACAAGATAAACTACCTCCGGATCTCTGACTCAAGGTATCTGCTACTACATTCGCCTTGCCTAGATGATACAGAATCTCGCAATCGTAGTCCTTTACTAGTTCCATCCAACGGCGCTGTCTCAGATTCAGGTCTCCCTGCTATAATATGTACTTCAAGCTCTTGTGGTCCATGAATATCTGGCATGAATCGCCGTATAGGTAATGTCTCCAGATATTGAGTGCAAAGACCGCCGCCGCCATCTCTAAATCGTAAGTAGGATAGTTCTGTTCGTGTTTCTTCGGCTGCCGAGAAGCATACGAGACGACCCTATTGTGCTGCATCAACACACAGCCTAGTCCCACTAGAGAAGCATCACAATAAATCACAAATCCGTCCGATCCCAAAGGCAAAGATAATACTAGCGACGTAGTCAGACGAGTCTGCAACTGCTAGAAGCTATGCTCGCATGCCTCGGTCCAAACAAAAGGAACTCCCTTCCGGGTCAACCCGGTCAACGGTGCAGCGATACGGGAGAAGTCCTGAACAAAACATCGGTAGTAGCCGGCCAAGCCTAGAAAGCTGCAGATCTTTGTAACTGATGCCGGTCTGGGCTAATGCTGAACGGTCTCGATCTTCTTCGGGTTCACATGCATACCATCTCTCGTAACCACGTGACCCAAGAAATCAATGCTGTCAAGCCAGAATGCGCACTTGAAGAATTTCGCGAACAACTGGCGCTCTCTCAAAGTTTGCAGTGCGATCCGCAAGCTCTGCTCGTGCTCCTCTCGGCTCCGGGAATATACTAGGATGTCTTCAATGAATACGATGATGAACTGATCAAGATACGGCCTAAAAATACGGTTCATCAAGTCTATAAACGCTGCTGGGGCATTGGTGAGTCCGAACGACATCACCAAAAATTCGTAGTGCCCGTAACACGTGCGAAAAGCAGTCTTCGAAATATCGTCCTGTCGAACCCGCAACTGATGGTAGCCTGATCGCAAGTCAATCTTCGAGAAGTGTCCCGCACCCTAGAGCCGGTCGAACAAATCATCGATACGTGGTAAGGGATATCTGTTCCACACTGTCACCCGGTTCAACTGACGGTAATCAATATACAAACGCAAACTGCCGTCCTTTTTCTTGACGAACAGGACATAAGCACCCCAAGGAGATACACTCGGTCGAATAAGCCCTTTATCTAACAAATCCTGCAACTGATCTTTCAGCTCTCTAAGCTCCGCCGGGGCCATCCGATAAGGCGGTATGGAAATAGGCCCCGAGCCGGGGATCAAGTCAATGCAAAACACAATATCGCGCTCAGGCGGTAGCCCAGGCAGCTCGTCAGGGAAGACATCAGGAAACTCACTAACAATCGGGACCTGGTCCAACGGGACCTCTGCAGCTCTAGTATCACAAACATATGCTAGGAATCCCTGACACCCCTTCCTCAAGAGCTAACCAGCGCGAAGAGACGAAATCAAGCTGGGAAGGGTGACGCTACGGTCTCACTGAATAACAAGAACTGGCTCTCCCGGAAAACTAAAACCGACTGCCTTTTCACGGCAGTCCACAGATGTATAAAAAGTGGCTAGCCAGTCTATCCCCAGAAGAACATCAAAATCCAATATATTAAGAAGAATCAAATCAACCGAAGAATCCCTCTCTCCGATACGAGCATAACACAATCGAAACATAAATCGAGCGACAAACGACTCGCCTACCGAAGTAATAACAATAAGCGGCTGATCTAACGACGACAACTCTCTGCCCAACCTCGGTGCGAAGTGTGTAGATACATACGAATGTGTGGAACCCGTGTTGAATAATACTAGTGCGTCGAAAGAACATACTGGCAAGGTACCTGTCACAACGGCATTGGATGCATGCGCATCTTGCGGAGTCAAAGCGCACACTCGGGCCTGTCCCCTACCAATAGCTGGCTGTCCTCTGCCTCGGCCTCTTCTTCCCCGTCCTCTCTGAACAGGAACGCCACGTCCACGGCCTCTGGGAACGTCTGCCTGACGTGGAGCACCACCAGGGGTAGGAAGTAGAGCTCTCTGAGTAGGGGGTGAGGGTGGAAGTGTCACATAAGGAACTGTCGGCTCACCCTGGCGCCTCGCGGTACAATTCTTGAAAAGGTGACCTGGACTCCCACACCAATAACATACTGGCGGTGGCCGCTGACTTGGTGAATAGGAACTGAACAACTGGCCCCGCGCCATGCCTCGACCATCACCACGGCCTGGAAAGAATCCTCCACAACCTCTGCCTGCCATGCCTCTGCCAAACTGTACTGGAGCTGGTATATCTGTACGAATCCTCTTCGGCCCTGAAACGGCCGAAGTCTCTGAAACGCACTCCTCCAAAAGTAAGGCTACATCCACCGCGGTTGCATAGGTGTCGAAGTGCTGGGTGCCAATAGCAAGAAATAGTTGCGTGTCTAACCCACGTACGAACCTCTTCATGCGTTTCTCCTCGGTGTCCACCAGGTAAGGAGTATCGGGACAACTAAGTAAACTGGATATCATACGCGGACACGGTCTTCCCTGGAGTCTTGCGCAAAACCTCAAAACTACGGGCTCGAGCATCACGGACGCTCTTTGGAAGGAAACGGGCAAGAAACACCGCTGTGAACTCGTCCCATGTCATAGGAGGTAGACCTGTAGCTCGACCTCTTTCGACTGACTCGCACCACGTCTGAGCAAGGCACTCCAGATGAAAACTCGCAAACTCCACCCATCTATCATCAGAACATCTCAGCAAATGGAAAATCCTAGCCAACCTGTCGAGGAATGTCTGCGGATCCTCCACTGCGTTTGTGCCGGTAAAGACTGGAGGTCTCAGCCTCATAAACTCCAGCAAAGATACGGGAATAGTCTCGGTAGTAGCAGGAACAACTATCTGGGCAGCAGTTAAAATCGTGGTCTGTGCAGTGGAAGGTACATCCTCAGATCTCTGTGCACGACTGGCCTCGACTAGGATCACATCATCTGACGTAGCTCCTGCATACCTGACTCTAGCCTGTCAATGAGGCCTGGGGAAGGCGGATAAATCTGTCCCTGAGGGGTAGGCATGCCATCTTGATTGGTCCTCGTCTCGGACGAGCCCACTCGAATCTCATCTCTGGCAGCAGCCGTATGAACCCTCGTAGCCTTCGGCGGCATAGTGGCTGGTAAGGAAACAGGATAAGAACAGTACAATAGTATCATAGGATACAAGGAATCGAAGAAGGAATTGCAAGCAATTTATATCCTAAGCTCACTTAGGCGGAGTACTGTATCGTAAGTATGCCGCAAAACATTCACACGCTACGTCACTCTGCTTAAGTTACCTACTCCATCTACCAAGGGTTATCCTACACTCAAAAAGGTAAAACCTAACGCTCTGATACCAACTTTGTCACGACCCGATAAGTACGGAACGTGACTGGCACTTAAATTACGAAACGTCTCGAGACGTACGTAATATAAGTAATCCAAAACCCAGAAATCAAAACCAAATAGAGCAGTAGAGTGAAGGAAAACCAAGATTTATTGAAAGCGATTTAAATCAAATACGTTACATCAAGCCTTTTTAAAAGCAACATCATTTTCCGAAAATTTCGGCAAAGTCTCCTTTGTAAATACTGGCCCTAAACGGGTACAAAACAGGAATATATGCATAATATGAAACAAGGCATCCCCAAGAGGGAGCTAGCTCTTCGCCCAAGGCGGACTCAAAATCACACGCAATATAAATCATTACTGTGCAAAATAAGCATATAAAGGCACAAGGTAAAAAAAAGCATCATGTCGGCTCAAGTGAGCTCGACCCAGAGATAAAACATAAAATGTACAAGTTTCACTGTCTCATCTATAAGTCGCTAATACAATAGTATAAGTGGTAGATACGGTAGATGGAGTACACTAGATACAATACTGATAAAAGGTGGCAACAAAATAACCCCGCAACCCACCTACGAGCAATGCTGCGAGTCCAATTAAAACGAGCAAAAGAGGAGGTGCGCCCGCCGCTACTGTGCTAACGGGTCGGACCTGCAAAACACTGTGGCACGACGAGGGTGAGTTGCCAACTCGTGAATAATAAGTAACATCTAATAAGGCTATCGTAAGCATGCACACAATTTCGTCACAGCCTACATATACTAATATGATGCGATGTAATAATATGTATGCAACATGAATGCAATAAATAACACGAGATTTGAATATAATTAGCATGGGAAATCTGTATTCTTATCTTATTAAACTTCTGTAATTTAGCTGTAGTTTCATCAATGAAAATAATATAAATCTGTGTCAAGCATCGACACTAAATATGAATATCTCAATTATCCCGGGCTCCGGCAATCTGGACTGGCCTAAAATATCTGATCTAGGGCTCCGGAAATCCGACTGGCCCATATCATCAAAACTCAAGACTACGTCGGTATCCTCCGGATATCCGCCGCGTCACAAATAACCGGTCAGCAGTGCTCCCCTGCCGGGCTCAACGCCATCATCTGCGACTATCTTGCCCCGGGGTACTACACCGGGTCCACCATGCACCCACAAACGGTTCCTCCTCCTCGAATCGGGTGTATGATACTGCTTAAGCACCGAGAAATCTCATGGTGGACGATGGATGCATCATATCATGAGAAAACCGTAACTTACATTTTTTAAATGGTAATACATTTTCAAATCCTTGCGGTTTCTCCAAATCCATAAATCTCATAAATATGGAAATCCTTGAGAAAAATCATAATACATGAATGTCTACGATATTAACAATATGAAATGCGATGCGGAAATGAACAATGATGCAACAAGATATGTGCATATGACTAGCAATCCTATATATCCATATTGATGACTTAAATATATCAAATGCAGGTTTATTAGTCGATAATTGGCGCAAGTGATAAGATACGGATTTAACAAGTTATAAAGTGTTCGTGGCATAGCAATTACCAAGGCATGTGTGTCCACATGAATAGTGCCCGTGCAGCATAAACCAATGGTAATAGTGCGAGTGTCCTATGAGGTACTATCACAGTATATATACATATGATAAATGATGCAATGCAACGGAATGATTCATTAGGAACTACGCATATAATTATAAGTACTAAACGAAATTCTAACTATCGGGCATCTTGCGCCATCCAACCGATTCCCCCGTAGATGTGTATATCTACTCACCGGAACGCCTCCGCTAGTCTGATCCAATCACCGCCATTCCCTTCCGCGTCGCGTCCGATGTCTCCGTGACCGATCCTAGAATTTACAAAAAACAACACACATAAGGCTAATATCCTGCAAAACGCGATATCAAGACCATACGAGAAAATTAGCATCGCAAGCTAACACGTGTGCATTCGAAACACCAAAACGTGTATGCTAACATCTGAAACCACCCTGACATGCTGTGATACACAACAAACACCAAACCCAAACTCAGAACGCACGTGTAGCGCAAGTCCAAAAGTACTAAAAATAAGGTAAATGGTCCCAGATTTTGATAAGAGTGGAAATAGGAAAAGTTGCATGTACCAAAGACCTACAAAATATAGCAGACACCTATAGAAGAACCCCCGACACCCAGCTCCACACTCTGGCCGCAATTTGCGGCCAAAACCCTTGAATTTGCGGCCATAGAGGGGAGAGGGGGTCTCGTGCTTCGTATGTGTTGTCCTAGCCCAGTAACTAAGCTCCAGTAATTGCAACTTTTGCCTGAAGTATCTGGTATGAAAGCAGATCACAAAACGAACACAAATCCTGACTAAAACACTAATTAACACTAATTTAATACAATATGGTTTTTAGTGAAATCAGGTGAAAAGACTTGGATTAAACGACACTAACAACACTTAGTTAAGATAATCAAGCCATAATAACCCTAACTTGACCTAATCTCCCCTTAAACCACATAATTAGCACTAAAACCCACTTAACACTACTTTAAGCTAAATAAACAACAAGTTTAGCAAAAAGGTAATTAGGTTAGGCTTTATACCTCAAATTGGTCCTAGGAGGGTTCAAACTTGCTGACCTTACCTTCAAAAGCAAAGACTTGCCTCAAGAACCAACAAGAAAGTGCTTAACATGAGGTTTTTGGAAGAAAAGAGGGATTTTTAATAGAGATGAGGCTTGAAATGAAGGAAGAAGAAGAAGAAATGAGGGGAAAGGGGAGGGGGGCTGCTGCTAGAAATGAGAGGGGGAGAGAGAGTGAGGGTATGAGTGCAAAAAGTCAAGGTTCCCATGCCTAATTAATACCCCATGCCTCTCCTTTTCCATTTCTTTTCTATTTTCTTTATTTGTTTGGTTTTAGAAAGGAAATTAGAACCATGAGGGAAATTAAAAATGAAGACATGTTACAATATTAACCTAGGGTAATTATAGGGTTATGCATGCTAAACTAAAATTTTTCTTAGAAAATAATAGTTAAGAAATTTAGATAAATATGTGAACAATAAATTAAATGTTAATTAATAAAACACAATTATATATATATATAATTATATATTTTCACAATTAAAAATAGATTTATTCCAGTCTATGTGGAAAATAATTATTAACGAGGTTTTCTGAAAAACACGCATTATCGCTAATTAACGCGAAAATAACCTAAACGAATTTTCAAGGCGTTACAGTTGTGTACAGGATGAGGGGCTTTCCCTTGATCGGAGCGGTCAGTACCGGCGAGTTTTGCAGATATTGCTTGATTTCGTCCAGTGCATTTTGGCATTTACAATCCCAAACGAACGGAGTCCCCTTCTTCATTAGATGATTGTAGGGCCGGCATTTGCCGGAGAGGTTAGCTATGAACCGTCGGATATACGCGAGCTTTTCTTGGAGAGACCGCAGTTTCTTGAGAGTTCTTGGCGGAGGTATTTCCATAATCGCCTTGATCTTTGACGGGTCTATTTCGATACCCCAGTGTCGTACGATGAATTCTAGGAATTTTCCTGAGGAAACTCCAAATGCGCATTTCAGAGGATTCATCTTCAGATTATATTTCCGAAGACGCTGGAACACTATTTTCAAATGCTCCCAGTGTTCCTCGTATGATTTGCTCTTCACCACGAGGTCGTCGATATAACATTCAACAATCTCATGTACAAGGTCAATGAAAATCTTTGTCATGGCCCTTTGGTAGGTGGCGCCAGCGTTCTTCAGACCAAAAGGCATCACTTTATAGCAGAATATGCCCAGCGGAGTCCGGAAAGCAGTGTGCTTTTGGTCTTCAGGATGCATCTTGATTTGGTTGTACCCTGAGGATCCGTCCATGAAAGAGAAGACTTCATGGGTGGATGTGTTATCGATCATCAGCTCGGTAACAGGCACTGGAAAGTCGTCTTTCGGACAAGCTTTGTTGAGATCCCGAAAATCTACGCAGATGCGTACTGTCCCATTTTTCTTCATTACCGGAACGATATTGGCGATCCAGTAAGGGTATTGAACTTCTTGGATGAAGCCGGAGTCGATTAGCTTCTTGACTTCGGCATTGATACTCATCTCAAGCTCGAGCCGCATTCTTCTTGGTGCCTATTTGTCTGGCTTGACGTCCGACGATATTGCCAGTTTATGCACAACTATCTCTAGATCTAATCCCGGCATTTCGGAATAGTTCCATGCGAAAAAGTCTTTATACTGCATAAGCACGTCCTTTAACGTGGCCACCTGTTTCTCAGACAGCAGCTCATTGACGAACGTTGGCCTTGGATCGTTTGCCATCCCCAAGTCAATTTTTTCTCAAGTTGTCTGTTGTGGTGTGTATCCCATCTTCCATCTCCTTTGGTGCTGGTGGAAATTCTGAGATCATCTCGTTTTCATCTTCATTTGCGAAGCACTAGGGGAGGTCGTTAGTATTCTCGTGCTCTCTTTCTTTTGAGAATGTTATCATATGGAAGGTACGAGCTCATTTCTAAGCTCGATGCTGATCTAGACTTTCCCTCGTAGTGTAGGTTGCTCTCGGCTCATGCTTTCGTGGCGGGGCTACCCTCCAACTGTCGGATAGAGAAAACATGCCTTGTTGATACTGATCTTCAACCCAGTCTTTGAAGGTGAAGCAGTCTTCAAGAGGATGTCCCACTATTCGGTGGTAGGAGCAATAATCCGGGTGATGGACCTCGTCTATTTGTTCGGGAAGCTAAGACTCCGGGAGCACCATCATTTGATGTTTCATGACAAGGTCGAAGATTTTCCTTGTCTTGTCTTAAGGGAAAGAGTACTCCCGACCCATCTATTTCATAAAAGACGGATTCCGGCTGACTTTTTCTCGATCGTGTGGCTTCTTGGATCCCCTTCGCTATTTTCGAACGTCATTCCCAGTCTTTACCTTATTGTTGCTTCTACATCGGGCTTTCTTTTTTCCCAAGAGTGCACAGCGGGTTGAGGGTGAAGTGGATCGTCATCCTCCATAGCCTACTGAATGATACGTTGCGTCCTGCCTTTCTCGTAAATGGCCATTTCGCGGCTATGGTCATTCCAAACCTTTTGACCCGCTTCTCTTATTAACTTATCAATCTGTTCTTCGAATGACGGGCTTGGTATTTTCATGGCGGGATCTCTCTCTGGTTCGACATCAATGCCATATGGAAATGCATTCGTTTCTCTACCAGAATTATTTATGACATGACAACCATGGAATCGCTCCATTTTATTGGACCGAACATATCCAAGGCCAGTTGTCTCCATTCTCCCGTTGGGCATCTTCCGCTGAGTCCCGGGAACATCCTAAATCTTGTTATAGAACTGGGCTTGTCGATTAGTTTGTTTGAAGGGTACGCTTTGGCGTCTCAAAAGTCTTTTCAGTCTCTCTGCGTAGTATCTGGGCAGACGGATTGGTTGAAGCCTGTCGAGTGCAGGTTCGGCACCGTGCCATACTTCATTCTCCACTTTAGTCTCCGTGGATTGGTAGAAAAGGCTTGCCTTCTCACTTCTTTGGCGAGGAGGCACATAGAAGGTCTGCAGCTCTTGCACGCTGTACGTATCAAGTGTAAGTCCATGATGCACAACCCACGACTCGCGGGGAGGCGGAGTACTTTAAAAACGATTTTATCACCTCAAAAGAAACTTGTTTTAGTTTTGCATCATGAACTTGTTCCACTTTAGGATCTTGTTTAAACCTTAGCTAACATAATACTAGACTAAGAGAGAGAGCTAACTACTAAGTAAAGGAGTTATACCCTCATTCCTAGTCCTTCGGGTCTTCAAGTTGCTCCTTACTCCTTGGTTCAAGCTCCTTCTTCTTGGTCTCCTTGCTTTGGGTTTTGAACGATCTCGGTTGCCGGTCTCCTTTGTGTCGAAGATGGATCCACCCGAGGACTATGGTCAAGCTCCAACCTCCATAAGATAACTTAGTGATCTAACTTGCTAAGAGAGAAGACTAAGTTGATGTAGAGTGAGTGGATTGGATTATTTGATCTCAAAGCTCATTGTTTTGCAACACATGCAAGTGTATGAGCTTGAGGAAGAAGGAGAGAAGAAAACTTAAGAGAGAGAATGCTTTTGTGAGAATGATAATAGAAATGAGAAGAGAGAATGGTTAAGTCTTGAGCCAATAATTCAACCATGGCATTATTAAATCATATAATCCACAACCATGCTTGAATAGTGGCTCCAAATGAAATAAACAAATACTTAGCCATTCTTCAACCCATGCCTCCTAATTTCCACCTCATTAATTCTTTAATGAAAAAGAATAAAACAATAATGAGGTGTCTCCTTCTAGAAGGTCAATCTTGTGAATTTACAAGAATGCCCTTTTTCCGTATTTGCATACCCGTATCCGTATTCCAAAAAATACGGATACACCGAGATCAGTATAATCCAATACTACAATACTACTATCCGGCTTAAACCAAAGCCTACCATTATAATTCGTCCGATCGTCATTCGAGTAACCAGTACACGAATGCGATCGAAACCCTGCCGTAAGACCATACGGCGTCTACATCGTCTCGCCTGATCCAGGGAAACCCTCTGTGTAGGACTCTAATGACTTGACAGTACGCTGGCAGTGGGTTTAACCACAAGTCCGTCAGTGGCACTAGCTGTACGTAACGGCAACCCAGGTACGTGTCGAAAAGGAGGCCGACGAGCGAACTCTTCCGTAATCCCTACTGAGCCTGTCCGTGACAATGTCCGTGCAGTCCGGTCTGTTCGTCTGAGAGTATCGCATGTATGGTCTAGGGAGGTAGTGAATTTCAGACCCCTAACAACCGTACAAGTCGTGCCGGTGTGGCTCAAGACTATCCGAGAATCTACTGGTCATTCTACCAGTAATTCTCTATCAGCCCTGGCCAGGGACTTATGGTAATGACCAACCGATCACAGTGCGATATCGACTCCCTATACCGGGAGAGACGAATCCCTAACAGTCGCTCATTGCCTCCATGTGGCTTGGGACTGTACCCAACTAAAACCTGTTTGCACGACTCCTTTGAGCCGTGGTAGGGTAATAATCAAAGTACAGTGGGAACTCACACGAGACAAATGACGACCTCAAGTCGACAGACTATCTGCACACATGTCACCTGAGAACTGCTATCTGACGCTAGATATAATACCATCCAGTCAGTTCTCGGCGAGTCCTGTCCGGTGTACTCACACTCAGTGAGTATCTGTATACAATCTTAGGTGCACATCACCAATGGCTGCGGGACCAATCCAACGCCCCTCGTCAGGGTCTAGATATGTATACACTAGTCTACTCTGGAGCATCGATGCCCAATCTCGATACTCCTGCGACAAGGGACATTCAAGGATGTGCCTATTGACTATCCAGCTCCCACAAGTATGACTGCCATCGGTAGTCAGGCAAACACCCTATGGGCTTTATCAACATGTATATAAATACAAAGTAAAATATATCACACGTTAAGATAAAGACAAACCAAATAGCATACTATCATATCAAGCAAGATTGTCATGTACATACATATCCCTAGCATCCTATAGAATGAAGGCCTCTAGGGCATATATATCCAACAATCTTCCACTTGCACTAAGGCCTGTAATTGGCGCAATAAGTACCCACTGTCTGCACTAGATCCAATTGCTGGCGTACCGCATGCCCAACATCTCAAACAGCCTCTCGAACTGGACTTGAGGGATGTCCTTGGTAAATGGACCTGCCGTGTTGTCTTTTGTGTCCACTCTCCGCACCTTGATCTCCCGACGATCCACGATCTCTCTGATCAGGTGATACCGCTTCAAGATATGCCTGGATTTCTGATGGGACCTTGGTTCCTTCGCTAATGCTACAGCCCCATTGTTATCACAATATAAAGGTATTGGATTGGCAATGGACGGAACCACCTGAAATTCAGAGATGAACTTCTTCATCCAGACAGCCTCTTTCGCGGCATCGTTAGCAGCTATATACTCAGCCTCCATAGTTAAGTCTGCGACGGTATCTTGTTTGGAACTCCTCCAATATACCGTCCCTCCATTGAGGGTAAACACAAAACCCGAAATGAATTTAGAGTCATCTTTGTCACTTTAGAAGCTGGAGTCGGTAAAAGCCTCGACCTGGAGGTCCCCATTACCGTAAACCAAGAACATCTCCTTAGTCCTTCTTAGGTACTTGAGAATGTTCTTTACCGCTATCCAATGCTTCTCACCTGGGTCAGACTGATACCTGCTTACCACACTAAGTGCGTAAGCTACATCTGGTCTGGTACATAACATCGCATACATTATGGATCCTACTGCCGAAGCGTAGGGTATAATGCCCATGCGAGCCCTTTCTTCATCAGTCTTTGGAGACATCTCTTTGGAGAGGGTGATCCCGTGACAAGCGGGTAAATTACCGCGCTTGGAATCTTCCATACTAAATCTCTTTAGAATAGTGTCAATATACCCGGACTGTGAAAGTCCCAACATCCTTTTGGATCTATCACGATAGATCTTAATGCCCAGAATGTAGGATGCATCTCCCAAGTCTTTCATGGAGAATTTCTGTGACAAGAAGAGCTTTACTGATTGTAGCATAGGGACATCATTCCCTATCAGTAGTATGTCGTCGACGTACAAAACGAGAAAGACTACTGCTCCTTCTACAACCTTCCTATAAATGCATGGTTCATCTACATTTTTGATAAAGTCAAATTCTTTGACCCTCTCATCAAAGCAGATGTTCCAACTCCGCGATGCTTTCTTCAATCCATAAATGGATTTAAGCAACTTGCACACTTTTCCGCTGCTCCCACTGTCTAAGAAACCTTCTGGTTGATCCATGTAAACACTTTCTTCTAAATGTCCATTTAGAAAAGCTGTTTTTACGTCTATCTGCCAGATTTCATTGTTGGATATAGTGCCCTCAAAGTCAATTATTGGATCGCAGGTACGTGATTGCAATGATTGAGGAGGACCTATACCGGTAGGACAGTCTTACTCGAGATGATAGTATGCTATCTGGTTTGCCTTTATCAGTCGTGTACAGGTTCAGGTGACTGATCACTAGTACACGTTGATAGAGCCCTTAGGATCTTGCTTGACTACCAACAGTATGAGGGCGATCATATACGTGAGAGTTGGGTAGTCTATAAGCTCATCCTTAATCGTGGTCCCTAGTCGTGGGAGTTTCGAGACAGGGCATCGATACTCCGGAGTAGACTAGTGTATACAGTCGAGACCCCGACGAGGGGCGGTGGCCGGTCTCACAAGCCACTGGTGTCAGTTGGATCACCTAAGATATATACAGGTGCTCATTGGGTTATGAGTACACCGGACAGGACTCGCCGGGAACCTGCTAGTTGGTATTATACATATCGTCAGATAGCAGTTCCCTGGTGACATGTGTACAGGTTAGTTCATCGACCTGAGGTCGTCATTTGTCTCGTGTGAGTTCCCACTGTGCTTTGATTTCTACCCTACCACGGCTCAAAGGAGTCGTGCAAACAGGTAGTTTTTGGGTACAGTCCCGATCCACATGGAGGCATGTGAGCGGATCGGCAGAGGATTCGTCTCTCCCGGTATTGGGGGTGGAGGTCGCGCTGTGTCTAGGAAAGCCATTACACCAAGTCCTTGGCCAAGACAGGTGAGATTTACTGGTAGGTACTCCAGTAGTATCTCAAGGTGTTCAGGGCTTGTCTCCGACACGACTTATACAGCTATTGGGGGTATGACGTTACTAGCCCCCTAGGCCGGATATGCGATACTCATAGACGAACGGACTGGACTGTATATACATTGTCACTGTTAGGCTCAGTAGGGTTTCCGGATGAGTTTGCTCATCAGCCTCCCTTGAGGTCAGTCCATGGGCAGCCGTTACGCACAGCTAGTGCCGCTGACGGCTTGTGGTTAAACCCACTGCCAGGGTACTGATGAGTCATTAGAGTCCCCCATAGATAGTTTCCCAAGTTCGGGCGAAACGTTGTAGAGGCCGTATGGTTTTATGGCAGGGT
This sequence comes from Agapanthus africanus, assembly GCA_030015575.1. Classification (NCBI taxonomy): domain Eukaryota; kingdom Viridiplantae; phylum Streptophyta; class Magnoliopsida; order Asparagales; family Amaryllidaceae; genus Agapanthus; species Agapanthus africanus. Next base: position 311,666,845 of record CM057349.1, read on the forward strand.
TCGGAAAATGCACGTGCGTTTACGCACGTGTTATTTTTCGGGCAGATAATACTGGTGGGCTTTGGTTTAAGCCGGGTCTATGTATTATACAGAGTAGATATAATATCTTTGTCTCAGTTGTATTCGGTCGTAATACAAATGCGGGTATATTTATACAGTTACGGGGTTATCCTGAAATTCGTTTCGGGATCACTTTTGGAAGTTGCCAGTTTCCAGTTTTCTATTAGCCGTATTTAACATTCGGTTAAATACGGATTTATCTTTTCTTGAGATGAGTGTGGAAGCTTCTAGAAGGCTCTAGAAGTGGTGAGGTGTTTAGTGAGTCACAGTTGCATTTAATGATTCCATTAATGCATGATGACTAGGTTAATGATTCATCATTTTATTAATTGTGTTCACACTCTGTGTTCACACTTGATATTTTCTCTTATTGTCACCCCCCTCTCCTACACTCACCTCCTCCCTCCTCTTATATGGCCGGCCCCCTCCCCACTCTCTCACTCACTTGGTTGAAAAGAAATGGTTGTTGTTTGAAAAAGATTATGATAGTTTCGGTGTATGGAATTTCACAGCTCATTTCATTCCATCACCCGATTCCAATGGCAACTTCATTAACCGTTCATCCATGGCTTTGGACGTAGCGAGACAAAGTCTTCTACTCATTCTCTACATCAATCTTGGTCATCTCTTCTAGCAAACTTGATGATCGAGTTGCCTCGAGTCAGAGGCGGGAGCCCGTTTAAAGATCCGATGACGTGGTGCCACCTGGACGAGGAGATCGGAGATCGACGAGATCGAAGCAACCGCAACGGAGCGTGGGATGATGGTTAAAGAACGAAGGACTCGGATCGTTCGGTATAACCTTTCTTCCCTCTTTGTAGATTGTTAGTTTAGCGTTAATGGCAGATCCGGGTTATAGTATGCGATAGCGCCAGTTATAAAAGTTTTTTGTTTCGCATTTGGCGTCTGAAAGACGGCCGGGGCGCTACCATAGACTTACATTCATAGTCGTGGAAAGCAGCAATGGCAAGCAGGATCCGAATGGATTTAAGCATAGCTACTGGGGAAAAGATTTCATCATAGTCCAATCCTGGTCTTTGACGAAAACCTTTTGCAACGAGTCTAGCTTTATAGGTTTCCACTTGTCCAAATGCACTTTTTGAAGATCCATTTGCATCCAACTGGTTTCACCCCAGGAGGAGCAACATCTAAAGTCCAAACTTTATTGGTGTACATGGATTCCATTACGGATCTCATAGCATCCAGCCACTTCACCGAGTCTTTACTCGTGATAGCCTGCTGAAAATTAGTAGGCTCATCATCATCGATGATGCAATCCTCTCGATCCCCATCTACAAGAAACCCATAGTATCTTTCAGGTGGACGAGAAAGCGTACTAAATCTGTGGAGCGGCGTTGGTTCGTCGGGCTCTATTGAAACCTGAGGTTCTACTAAGTCCTCGACAGTAGTTTGAGGTTCTGGAATTTCTTCCAGCTCTACCGCGCTCCCACTAATTTCTTTTGCAAGAAATTCGCTCTCTAAGAAGACAATGTGGCGAGAGACAAATACCTTTTATTCTTCAGTGTGGTAGACAATATATCCCCTTGAATGCTTAGGGTATCCTACAAACTTGCACAAAACCGATCGTGTCTCGAGCTTGTCCGGATTATGCTTTTTGACAAATGCCGGACAACCCCATATTTTGATATACTTGAGACATGGTCTCTTCCCGCTCCACATTTCATATGGAGTGGTAGGCACAGACTTAGTCGGAACTCTATTCAATAGGTATGCTACTGATTCTAGCGCAAAACCCTAGAAGGAAAGTGGCAACTCAGCACTACTCATCATTGAACGCACCATGTCCAGTAGTGTACGATTCCTCCTTTCTGATATACCATTATGCTGAGGTGTATAAGGTGGAGTAAGCTAAGAGAGAATTCCATTCTCTTTTAAGCATTCAAGGAAACTGGTACTTAAGTATTCTCCACCTCGATCAGATCGAAGTGTCTTGATACTTTTACCAGTCTGTTTCTCTACTTCATTTTTATACTCCTTAAACTTCTCAAAAGCCTCGGACTTATGCTTCATTAAAAACACATGTCCATACCTAGAGAAGTCATCAGTAAAAGTGATGAAGTAGGAGTGACCGCTTCGTGCATGTGTAGACATCGGACCACATACATCGCTGTGTACAAGTCCCAAGAGTTCCGTGGCTCTTTCTCCGTGTCCGGTGAACGGAGATATGGTCTTTTTTCCTTTGATACATGATTGACAAGTTGCATATGATGAATATTCAAACGGATCTAAATATCCATCTTTATGTAACTTAGTCAACCTTGTTTCATTTATATGACCAAGTCTACAATGTCATAGGAAGGCTTGGTTTGAATCTGGAGCCTTCCTTTTAAGTGTGTTTTGAATATTGAAAACTTGAGGTTGATTAAGTATGTATATGCCATTTTCCAGTGTGCCAAACCCAATCATTTCTTGATTTAGGAGAATGTTCATGACATTTATTTCAAGTGCAAAATTATATCCTTCATTAGATAACAAAGATACTGATATAATATTACACAGCATACTGGGAATACAAAAACAGCTGTACAACACCAAAATGTGCCCACTAGTCAACCCCAGGTGATATTCCCCCATTGCAACAGCATCTATGTGCATTCCATTGCCCATCCGGAGAGTCATATCACCTATCTTCAGTGCTCTACGGTTTCTCAGAGCCTACAAAGAATTACAGATGTGAGAACCAGAACCGGTATCAAGTACCCATGATGTAGAGTTTACTGAAAGACAATTTTCGATTACAAACACACCTGAAGCAGAAGCAGCAGCTTGCTTCATGTCCTTGGCTTTGAAAGCCATGCAATCCTTCTTCCAGTGCCCTTGCTTGTGACAATAGTAGCATTCGTTCTTATCCGCCTTCACCCTTCCTACCTTGTTCGTTCCCTGCACCTTCTTGACCCCGCCTTTCGGTTTGGTGGCTTTCATCTTCTTCTTCCCTTTAGCTTTCGCTTTAGATTTAATAGAGGATGATTGGCCAACATACAGAACATGGGTCTTCTCCTTTTTCAAGGAGGTCTCTGCTACCCTCAACATGTTGAGGAGCTTTGGAAGATCAACTTCCATTTCGTGCATGTTGAAGTTCAGCACGAACTGAGAGAAGGTGTGGGGAAGGGACTGGAAAATCAAGTCGATGTACAACTCATTCTCTAGCACGCATCCCAGGTTTGCGATTTCTTCAACAAGGTTGATCATTTTCAGGACGTGCTCTCCAACAGGTGATCCTAGAGCTAACCTCATCTAGAATAGTTTCATTGAGGTCTCGTACCTTGCGATACGGGAGTGCTCTCCATACAGTTCCTTGCAATGGAGAAAGATAGATATAATATCCATGCTCTCATGCTGTTTCTGGAGTTCATTGTTCATGGACGCTACCACGATACACTTAGCTCTTTCGCAGTCTAGATCCCAAGTTTTGCGAACTTCCTTGTCCGCAACTGAGGAATCTAGTCCTGGGATAGGGGGAGGAACAGCGGTGGTAACATATGCAACTTTGTCATAAGTCAGGGCAATGTTGATGTTCCTTAGCCAATTTTTATAGTTTGGCCCGGTCAGTGTATTCTTTTCAAGTAATAGTTTTAGTCCTGTCATGGTAGCTTCCAGAGAGAGAGAAAAGAAACACTCAGCATATGCTCTTGCAAGTTTAGATTGGTTTATTAGTTTATCTAAACAGGATGGCTCCCACTGTTCCCTTAAATCCTTCTTCAAACCCTAAAAGAAGAATTAGTCAGGATTAATCACACGTCACAATACTTGCTTAACCTTTTAGCCAGGCCAATGTTGGTACTTCGAGGGAGGTTTTCCAACGCTTTCGCGAAGTTCGTTAATTATATAACCTCTTTTCCCTGGAGGCGTAGCCCCACTAACACCTTTCTAGACACCTACTTGGTTTATAGCATTGATTGTTAAGTGAGAAAATCTTCCGAGAGTAATCTTACTCATCAGTGGGATCGGGATCCAACTATCATCGTGTGATGCCCTAGATGGAAGCCACTCTAGTCACCACACTCCAGAAGGTATGCTAAATCTGCAAGTTTCCTTTATGTTTGAAACTCCCGATGTGATTTTTACCCCAAGCTCTTATGACCTTGACGTAGGCCAACAAATCATAAGATGCAAGTCAAGTTCTACCCGTCGTTGTCCTGATTAATTTAGATCCATCCGTACTCGCCCTTGACGTAGGCCAACAAGGTTGTACGACTGTCCTAAACTAATGCATCTATCTATGCAACAAATAAGCAACACATTGCTACCATACACTATGCCTTGACATAGGCCAACAAACATAGCATGAATACGATGTGCTGTTTATTTGAAATGACGGAGGGTTACGGCTGGTTTTTGGCGAAACCGTTAACGTAGTGAACTTGATATGATCGAAGGAACCAAGATAGCTTTTTAAAAGGAGTGGTTTAAGCTCCGCATTTAAAATTTTCTTTTTGAAGAAAACCGAGTGATTTTGAAATTGTTCCAATGATTTAGTTTAGGTTTATTTTCTTTGCATTAATGAATTAATGCTGTCCCATCATTTAATCCTACCATTGCAGAAAACAACGAAAATGCAACGTACGCTTATGCCATCCGCATTCGCCACTGGGCCCCGTCATCACCCGTTAGGTTACTTAACTAACGACAGAGCGGGGGCTGGACTAGCGCGGGTGTAAAACATAAGCAACGCCTAATAAATATCATATATAGATATATCCATTCGTCGCACGCAATAATAAGCATTCCAGATCACAGATGAACATATTGTATACACTAGGAATTCCGCACTTCGTTTAAGCCCATAACGAAGGACGGGTTCCACGGTCGTGATGAATAGCCAAAACCCTACCCTAGACCCCTACGGGTGCGGCAAACTACCCGCCAAGTACCAGAAGTGAAGCAGTCTCCCTCAACAACGTGAGTAGGCCACTAAGCACTTCAAAATACCCGGTAGTTTGTGCACCCCACTTTGGGTCTATCCTAGGAGCAGAAACAGTAAAAGAAATAATACAACGGTAGCTACAACATCAACCCGAATGTGCCCCGCAAAAACAATATTAGATCAATTTTACAAATTACATTGAATGAAAGAAAAGAAAACACTCATCTCACCCCCCCGGCTATTCATCATCGACGATCCAATAAGATTCATATACACAAACCAATCAACACAGATATGTGCAACCCCCACTAATCGTCGTATAGCGATTAGCAGACGTTTCAAAACACATATAACATTACAGAAGAATCGATTAGCTAAAGCAATTAGAATTTCGATCGGTTAAGCAAATTTGAATCTACCCTCAGTTTAACACAGTACACAAAATATCTGGGTAGAAACAAAATATCCCAAAAATCACAATTCCAGAAAATAAGAATAACAGAAAAAGTTTGGACTGAATCGGAGTCGACTCGGCCGCGGATCGACGGCAGAACGCATGGTTCTGCCGCGGATTCACGGCGATCTAACCGTTTCACGAGTCCAAATTTTTTCTGTGTTCTTAAAAAAGCCTGCACGAATTTTCAAGCTCTCTGAAAAAAAATTTAGACCAGTTTTCAAAATCGACAGAAACATGCTTTTTCGGATGCGATTTTCGGGTTTTTCCGGCGATCGAATTTCTAACACTTTACTAACAAGTTAGTTAAGGTTTAATATGGCTCTGATACCAGTGTAAGTCCATGATGCACACCCCACGGCTCGTGGGGAGGCGGAATACTTTAAAAACGATTTTATCACCTCAAAAGAAACTTGTTTTAGCTTTGCATCATGAACTTGTTCCACTTTAGGATCTTGTTTAAACCTTAGCTAACATAATACTAGACTAAGAGAGAGAGAGAGAGCTAACTACTAAGTAAAGGAGTTATACCCTCGTTCCTAGTCCTTCGGGTCTTCAAGTTGCTCCTTGCTCCTTGGTTCAAACTCCTTCTTCTTGATCTCCTTGCTTTGGGTTTTGAACGATCTCGGTTGCCGGTCTCCTTTGTGTCGAAGACGGATCCACCCGAGGGCTATGGTCAAGCTCCAACCTCCATGAGATAACTTAGTGATCTAACTTGCTAAGAGAGAAGACTAAGTTGATGTAGTATGAGTGTATTGGATTATTTGATCTCAAAGCTCATTGTTTTGAAACACATGCAAGTGTATGAGCTTGAGGAAGAAGGAGAGAAGAAAACCTAGGAGAGAGAATGCTTTTGTGAGAATGATAATAGAAATGAAAAGAGAGAATGGTTAAGTCTTGAGCCAATAATTCAACAATGGCATTATTAAATCATATAATTTACAACCATGCTTGAATAGTGGCTCCAAATGAAATAAACAAATACTTAGCCATTCTTCAACCCATGCCTCCTAATTTCCACCTCATTAATTCTTTAATGAAAAAGAATAAAACAATAATGAGGTGTTTCCTTCTAGAAGGTCAATCTTGTGAATTTACAAGATTTCCCTTTTTCCGTATTTTCATACCCGTATCCGTATTCCGAAAAATACGGATACACCGAGATCAGTATAATCCAATACTATAATACTAGTATCCGGCTTAAACCAAAGCCTACCAGTATAATCCATCCGATCGTCATTCGAGTAGCCAGTACACGAATGTGATCGAAACCCTGCCGTAAGACCATACGGCGTCTACATCGTCTCGCCTGATCCAGGGAAACCCTCTGTATGGGACTTTAAAGACTCGATATTACGCTGGCAGTGCGTTTAACCACAAGTCCGTCAGTGGCACTAGCTGTACGTAACGGCAACCCAGGTACGTGTCGAAAAGGAGGCCGACGAGCAGACTCGTCCGTAACCCCTACTGAGCCTGTCCGTGACAATATCCGTGCAGTCCGGTCTGTTCGTCTAAGAGTATCGCATGTATAATCTAGGGAGGTGGTGAATGTCAGACCCCTAACAACCGTATAAGTCATGCCGGTGTGGCTCAAGACCATCCGAGAATCTACTGGTCAGTCCACCAGTAATTCTCTATCAGCCCTGGCCAGGGACTTATGGTAATGACCAACCGATCACAGTGCGATATCGACTCCCTATACCGGGAGAAACGAATCCCTAACAGTCGCTCACTGCCTCCATGTGGCTCGGGACTGTACCCAACTAAAACCTGTTTGCACGACTCCTTTGAGCTATGGTAGGATAGTAATCAAAGTACAGTGGGTAATCACACGAGACAAATGGCGACCTTAAGTCGACAGACTATCTGCACACATATCACCTGAGAACTGCTATCTGACGCTAGGTATAATACCATCCAGTCAGTTCTCGGCGAGTCCTGTCCGGTATACTCACACTCAGTGAGCATATGTATATAATCTTAGGTGCACATCACCAATGGCTGCGGGACCAATCCATCGCACCTCGTCAGGGTCTAGATATGTATACACTAGTCTACTCTGGAGCATCGATGCTCAGTCTCGATACTCCTGCGACCAGGGACATTCAAGGATGTGCCTATTGACTATCCAGCCCCCGCAAGTATGACTGCCATTACAACGCCGGTAGTCAGGCAAACACCCTATGGGCTTTATCAACATGTATATAAATACAAAGTAAAATATATCACACGTTAAGATAAAGACAAACCAAATAGCATACTATCATATCAAGCAAGATTGCCATGTACATACATATCCCTAGCATCCTATACAATGAAGGCTTCTAGGGCATATATATCCAACATCAAGTGTATCAAGTTCTTTGTAATGCCGCTGCGGGACTAGGGTAATCTGTAAACTCTGGTCAGCTCCAGCAAAGGTCTGCATTGGCGGGCGGACGGAGAACACTGCGTTGGTCTCGTCCTCAGAGTCACTGCCAAAGACTAGCATAGGAGTAGATGGTCCTGGCCTGTTGCCTTGGGGTTGTCCCGAGTAGACCATTTCTTCATCCTCCTCGGTATTGCTCCCAAATATCGGGATAGTGGAGATGGCTTTTTGTTTGTTCTCCGGTTTGCGACATCTTTCCATGTCTTTGAAGTCTGGTAAGAAGTATTTGGCGTCTTCATATTTGTGTACTTCATTTACGGAGAATGGGTTCAGCTCCCCTGTAACTGTGTACTCAAGGCCGTCTTAAAGTACTTCATACACTGATGTTGTGTAGAAGGGGTGATGTTGTACTCATGTAACCAAGGCCTGCCGAGCAAAGCGTTGTAGCAAGTCTTTGCGTCAATAACATGGAACTTGATGTTAGTAACGAGTAGCCCAAAGCGTAATTTCAGTATTACAAACCCGAGCGTTTGTGATGATTGGGAGTCAAAATCGGAGATGGTAATTTTATCCCAACCCAAGTTTTGTACGTTCATGCAAATCTCCTTGAACACTCTTACATTAAGAAGGTTGGCGAAGGACCCGTTGTCGACCAGCATCTTTCCTATCTTGATATCGTGACAATACCCAGTTACATACAGTGGACGGTTGTGGTCGCACGTTCCAAGAAGAAGGTCTTCATCGCTGAAGGTGATATCAGCCGTGTGGACTTCTTCTAGATCGTCTTTCATCTTTTCTTCTGCCAGGAAGGCTTGAAACTGGTCGGGCTCTCGTAATGCCTTGATCAGGGAATCTCGTGCTTGTTTAGACAGGAGAAGGGCATCCAAAATACTCAATTGTGAGGGTATCTCCCTCAGATGTTCTAGGACAGTGTAATCCACCTTGTTCTTCTTGGGAGGGTCCTTGGCTGTGAGCTCTTCAACGACTCTATCATCGAGGGCAATCTCCTCAGGGACTTTTTCCTTCCCTTTGTCCCTTTTGCCCGAACCTTTGTTTGAAGGTCCGAGATTCTTTTCAGGCAACGTACGGTTACGCAGCTGAACGTTCTTACAGTTCTTCATTTCCTCTTCTTTTTCAGAGGTAGATTCCTTGAAGAGAGGGATGAGGGCTATTTCTTCTTCAGAATCGCTCCCGAAGGTAAGAACTTGAGGTTTTTCACTTGTCGGGATGGCTGTTCCCGCCAAAAATTTCTGCGCAAAGGAGTCCAAGATATCAAATGGCAGCGATACGCTTAAGGAAATGCGAACCAGTATCTTCCGGCTTGTATTTTGATAAACTCCCAAAGGAGAAACTATTAAATTCTGATGGTATTGGAAGCATCTCGAAAAACCCTTCGATTTGATATATTATGAGCCTCATAATTCATCCGGGATCAAAAGTTATGAGGCATCACGTGTCCACACGTGATGGACCTTTAAGAACCCGCTGGAGGAGTTAAAAGATATAATAAAAACTCAGAAAAGACCCCAATGGGGCATCACGTGCTCACACGTGACCATGGGTCACGTGCATACACGTGATGGGCTCTTAAGGCCTCTAAAATAATGAATAGAATTAAATTCTAAAATATGTTCCCTGATTAAAAATCAGAAGTCACCTCAATGAGGTATCACGTGCTCACATGTGACCAATGGTCACGTGTTGACACGTGATGGTTAAAACTGAAGCATAAATAAACGCTGAGAAAAGGACTCAATTGAGGGTCACGTGCTCACACGTGACCAAGGGTCACGTGTCAGCACGTGACTGGTTTCAAAAGCCTTACAGTTTAATGGAATTAAATTCTAAAAGCTTCTAAATCTTTCCAAATGGAAAAGGATTATGGGGACCGTTGGATTAAAGATCCAAAGGTGATTAAAAATCACCAATTTATGGAAAAATCTTAAATAAGGAAAGATCTCCCTAAATCTCACCGAAATAACAAACAAAATATCTTTGGATCTAAAATCCAACGGTGAATAAAATTCACTGAATGATCTAAAGGATCATATTAATTATGAAATCAAATCAAATCTTTCAATGAGAGATTTGCTAAAAAAATTGATTCTTTTCCTTCTCCTATAAATAGGAGCCAAGAAAAGAAGAGAGGGGGATCTACCTGGGAGAGAGAAGAACAGAGAAAGGAGAATTTAATTCTCAACAAAGAAAAACCCTAGGTGAGAAGGGAAAAAGGATCAAAACTTCAATAAAGAGAATTTAATTCTCAAAATCCAAGAGTTTAACTCTTATACAAAAAAGAACTTAGTTCTTCTTCTGGTTGAAGATCTGCACAGAGCACATCTCCCCATAAGTTGAGAATTTAATTCTCATCGGGTCGAGATCCTGCCATGCGGATCCTAAACTTAGAAGGGGAATTGAGTTTTGAGAATTTAATTCTCCTAAAACAAAACTAGGGTTTAACCCTAATCAAGAATTTAATTCTTTTACATATCTGGGAATTTAATTCCTTTAAAAAGAAATTAGGGTTTTACCCTAAATAAGAATTTAATTCTTTTAAAATAGGAATTTAATTCCTCCAGAATCAAAATTAGGGTTTTACCCTAAATAAGAATTTAATTCTTAAAGATAATGAGACTTAAAAGATCTCTGTTCATGAAAAGAATTAGGGTCACGTGCCCCACGTGACCCCCGAACAGATCCCCCAAAATGAGAAGAGGAAAGCTTTGAGGCAATACCTCACGTGCTCCCACGTGACCCTCATTATATATGGAACAAAAGCAAATGCAGAAACAATTCTGGGCGCTCTCACGTGACACCACGTGACCCCTAATAAATGTTCTAATAAATCAGGGCATTAGTATACATCACGTGCCTACACGTGATGGCTATGAAAATTAAAAGTGTTTAACACTTGTTTGCAGAACAAAATAAAGGGGATCTGGCCCCACTTTTTGATGTCATCACGTGCTCCACGTGACTTCCAAAACGCAGAAAGAAAAAGCAAAGGAAATGAAAGCTTTGGGCGCTCTCACGTGTTATCACGTGACCCCTCAGCAAATGCTTTAACAATTGGCACACAGATCCCCATCACGTGCCAACACGTGATGCTCTAAAATAAAAATAAAAGTGTTTAATACTTATTCGCAGATTTGAGGATAAAACAAAGGAGATCTGGCTCCACATTTAGGGCGCCCTCACGTGTCACCACGTGACCCCTAATGAGCATTCTAACAGACCAGAGCGGGGGCCTCCATCACGTGCTCACACGTGATGGCCGTCAGAATTAAAAGAGTTAAACACTGATCTATAGAATAAAATAAGGGAAATCAGGACGCTCTCACGTGTCCACACGTGACCCCTCTCTCCTTAGTATTTAACACTAATCTGAAGACTTTGTTCCCAGTGTTTAACACTGATTTTCTTTAGTGTTAAACACCAATTTGAAATCTCTGATTACCAGTTTTTAACACTGATTTGCTTTAGTGTTTAACACTAATTTGAAAGCCCTGTTGCTAGTGTTTAACACTGATTATCTTTTAGTGTTTAACACTAACTTGTTAATCTTATTCCCAGTGTTCAACACTGTTGACCTCTAGTGTTTAACACTAGCTTTAGCCCAATTGGCTAAGTTTCTAGAGGCAAAGCCTCTCCTTCAATGGACCAACAGAGAGCCAATATTTCAAACACAATTGGACATAGCCCAAATTGGCCATAAGTCCTCAAATCATCTTGAACTGAGCACATCTGCTCTTTCAACCAACTCATTGGTTCAAGGGTACATCTCTGAGCTCCTCTGATATTTGTCGTTGTAATCCTTCAATGTCTTCAGAGAGGTGATGGGTCCCGACAACCATACATTTCAATGGACCACCATGTCCCTAAACTGGCAATGGACCACCATGTCCCTAAACTGGAGGTGGTCCACCACGTCCCTAAACTGGAACTTGGACCACCACATCCCTAAATTGGAACTTGGACCACCACGTCCCTAAACTGGAACAATAGAGCCCAAATGCTCTTTTGTCGGATCTAAACGATCCCATTTAAGTTGATCGTAGCCTCAAATATGGCTAACGTGTCCTTAAACCAAAACCTTCAAACAGACTTTAGTCCCAAATTGGACTATAGATCCCCCCAATTAACTCTGGTTCAAGGGTACATCTCTGAACTCCTCTGACATCTGTCGTTGTAATCCTTCAACGTCGTCAGAGAGGTGATGGGTCCCGATGGCCATACATTCAATGGACCACTATGTCCCTAAACTGGAACAATAGAGCCCAAATGCTCTTTTGTCGGATCTAAACGATCCCGTTAAGTTGATCTTAGTCTCAAATTGGACTAACGTATCCTTAACAAACGTTTAAGTTGATCTTAGCCTCAAATATGGCTAACGTATCCTTAAACCAAAACCCCAAACCCAAATCTAAGAAAATACGGATTTGGACTAATCCACGTCCTACGGGCGACGGCATAAATCAGTCTCCGTATATAATCCACGGGCAACCACAAACAAAACAAACACTCAGGACACGAAGTGACTAGCTGGAGAAGGAGAAAGTTGTTACCGCGATGCGGTAGCGTAATTAACTGCAGGGGCTTGCGCCTGCAGGGAAGAGCGTCCTCATAATCAAAAACCCCTCAAGCGAGGGGGAATCTTACGAAGTCTGCTACATCGGCCGCATCCGTCTAAACCTCCGATACACGGTGCCATAAATCAACTTGGCATCTTTGGAGAGGTGGACGGATAGCACCTATTAGCATCTGCCCCGAACCTCAGGCAAGACGCCCATGTCCTGGCCACCGTTCGGAGGGGAACAATGGCATCAACCATATGACAGTTACCGGCTGTTCCTTCATGCTCATCTGTCGCGCTTCTCTGTTCTCCATGGGCTTTGCGCTTTACCCGTTTGAAGTGTTGTCGGTAGGCAACGTATCCCTGCCACCACTTCTTGAAGGTATTGCACTCTTCGGTAGGGTGTGTGACCTTCCGATGATACAAGCAGTATTTCGGATGGACATCCGGTTCGTCAGGGCACGTATTCCCAGAAGTATTTTCTTTGGAAGGTGGCAGCTTCATTCCCATTGACAGAGGTTTGGCGAACTGCTTCCTTATCTTGATTCTGCTCCTGCTGGTGGCAAGGGCAGTTTGATCTGGTTGAGGTACTTTATGTCTTCTCATCACCGGAGCTTTTTTGTCCTGGCACCGACGCTTGGCCTTTTCGTAAATGGCCGCCTCATGTTCTCGATCAGCTTTTCTCTTTTGAAGAGCTTCGTTCAGCTGCTTGTCGATGAGGTCATCCGACGGTTCCATGGGTTTTGGTTCTTGATCTGCCCCCAGTTTCTCTACGTTAGGAGCTTCTTTGCCGTTTATCGACGAATTAGAGATCATGTGGCAGCTCGCCACATACTCCTCGGGCTCTTCTAACGAGTCGTCTCCTTCATCAATGTCATTGTCTCCATTCTCAAGAATATGCTTGAGGAATTCTTCCAGTGTGACTGGTGTCCACGTTTTTTGGTTGTATTCCTGCAGTGCGTCGATGTACTTTTGCAGACCCGTATGATTGCCGTCGAGCTGCACGGGCTTCTTGGCCTTCTTCTTTTTCTTTAAAGATTTCGGAGGCTTGGCCTGGAGGTTTTGCCCATCGTTACCAACTTTCAGCGTTGGGCGCGGCTTCAGCATTCCGTCAATAATCTCAGGCTCCAGCGGGCTCTTCCACCTAATCGCCGGACATGCTTGAAGATCTTTCAGCATTCTTTTAGTTTTAGTTGAAAGGACCACTTCCCACGGAGCTTCCTCTACAAATGAGCATGATGTCCCCGGCATATCCACCATTTTAAGAGTGTTCTTCCGCGGCGGGTTTACCTTCCAGTTTTCGGACAGCGCTAACTTGCCTTGCTGGTACTGGTCATCAACCCAGTTTTTGAAGACGTAGCAATCTTCGATTGGGTGGCCCACTACTCGGTGGTAGGGGCAGTAATTAGGATTGTTGACGTCGCCCGATTGCAGTGGGCGTCTCGGATCCGGCAGAGTGATGAGCCTGTTGCGATCCGGCAGGGGGAACGAGTAAGGACGTCTCAACTTCTCTTCAAGGGATCTTGGTTTGTTGTTTTGGCGAGAAACCGGTTTCGGGTCACTCGGTTGTTGTTGAGCGTTGGCGACGAAGGTCGCTTTCCTTTTGCCCTTTTCATTTCGAAGATCTGTCTTTGAAGAAGACGGCCTATGGCCCATCTGGTCCATTTGGGCCAGTTTGTCAATTAAGGCCTGGAAGGTGGTTGGCTTGAAGAACATCATAAACCAAGATATAGTTGCCTGAGGATCAACGATCCCCACGAACATGCCCACCGCAGGAGCTTCTTCTATGCGTTGTTCACATTTTGACCATAGGTTCTGCCACCGAATTGCGTACTGAACCCAGGTTTCTCCCGGGTTCACCCCGGCGTTGATTAATGCCGTGATTGGGGTGCGCTTGCTTGCGCTCGCGAACTGTTATGTGAACAGTAGTTCCATCTCTGTAAATGTCTTGACAGAGTCATTTGGGAGCTCGGAGTACCATTCAAATGTCGTCTCCGACAAGATGCCAACAAACTGGCGAAGCAATAGTTTGTCATCGCCACCAGTATTGCCGTACAAAGCTCTGAATTGAGCAACGTGCTGATGCAGATTGCCCGTCCCCTTATACACGTGGAATTTAGGGATCGTATATCCCGGCGGGTACTTGATTTGATCGTACCAGCCTGGATAAGATCGCCTAGTTCTAATGACTTGGCCAGCCGCTTCGCTTGCCTGATGAGCTCGTATTTGTTGAGCTATGTAGTCGTCAAGGACATCTTTGGAGATCGTCTCCTCCCTGGCTGGTGGTAGAGCCGGAGGAGGGTTCGATGTCTCCCCTCTGTCGTTTTCAATGATTACCGAAGGGTCTTCATTTGGAGGATCCGGCTGGAACATCATCCCAACCATGTCTTAGAACAGAAGCACCATCTGTTTTATATTAGCCGCTTGTTCCGTGGCTTCTTTATCTTTCATTTCAAGCACCCTCCGTAAGAACTCGGTGTCGGTCTCCTGCTCCTGGCGTTGTTCTGACGATACTTTCGGGCTTTCTTTCTGCCCGGTGAGTGCGGCCATTCTTGTCAACATTTCCTGGAGTTTTTGTTGTTGCTCCTGAGCTTTCGTCACAGACCGTGTAAGGGGTCGATGACCTACGGAAGTACGGCTTTCCTCTTTGCTGGAAGCCATGTACACCATGTGCACTACCATGCCCCCAGACTTGGGGCGTTTGGATCCATCACACTCAGAATTTGTCTGCGGTGGTGGTTGATTCTCTGGCCTTCTCTTTTTGTGGGAGGCCGAAGTTGAGGGAGCCGTTGCAGTGAGCACCCTGCAGACGATACTTTTCGTGGCATGACGGCAGGATGGTCCTCCTCTTACCGATCCTTTGTTTTCTTCAGTCGGCGAGAGTATTCTTTGTCAATTACAGAATCTTGGACTTTCCGCCAAACTCTGTGGATCCTGGAGGACAACCACTGAGGAGGCTGTTCCGGCTTCACCTGGGTTGTGTTTTCGACAGGCGGAGAAGACTTATTCAAGATGGCGGTTGGAGAGTTCTTGCGCACCCTCCTGAGCAGCTCGAAGCTGATCCAAGTTGGAACAGCAGCATTAACTTCTACCATTGGAGCTGGTGGGGTAAGTCCAGAGGGAGAACTGCCCCCAGCCTTCCTTACTCGGCGCCGGTGGCGACGTTGAGCATGTCGTGCAGATGGGAATGGTTCAGTTACGGGAGTGGCTTCGTCATGCCTCCTACTCTGATGGGGTGTTTTTGGTGTCAGCCTGTCGAAGACCGACGTCTGCTGAGAGGGAATGGTCAATCTTGCAAAGGCCGACTTTTAGGCAGGTGAAGCATTTTTAACGACCTCTCCTGCAGCAGGAGTTGGAATGGCCAGTCTTCTGAATACAAATCCCTTAAAAGGAGAAGCCTCTTTGGCGACTTTGTCTACCAGAGCTGGAATGTCTATCCGTTTCGGGATAACCCCTTCAGGTATCTCGAGACTCTTCGCGGGCCCACTTGAGCTTTGGCTTAGCCTGTCGAAGACTGAGACGGCAGACTTGGACGACCCGTTGAGAGGGGTCGTGGTAGTTGCAAGCCTATCAAAGACCGACTTCTTTAAAACCTCCTGTGATGATATTGAAGCATTGAAGCTCATTGGCGGGAGCATAGTCCCGAAGGACAGTCCAGTGGTAGCCTGAGTCACCTGTTCCACTGGCATTGCGAAGATGGAGGCCACTTGGGGCCCATAAGTTACTCCTCCAGCAGGGACGGAGTGGGAGTTGTTGTTGCAATTGGTGCAGTTGGAAGCCACCGATGTCATCTTCTCTTCTGCATGAAGCAAGACACCAAATCTTAGTACCTCAAATCCGGGGGCAACCATATTAAACCGCGATTCGTTCGCGAACAAAACATACGAAGTGTGGAGTGGAAAGAGGAAAAAGTCCCACCGGGCGTGCCAAAATCTGTTTACCGCCGAAAACAGGGAAGAAAAAAGTCTCGCCTGAATTTAGGGGCAGATGTTATTTGGTTTTATCTGTCCACCTCTCGGAAGATGCCAAGTTGATTTATGGCGTCGTGTATCGAAGGTTTAGACAGATGCGGCCACTGTAGCAGATTTCGTGAGATTCCCCCTCGTTTACAAGGAGTTTATAATTGTGGGGACGCTCTTCCCTACAGGCGCAAGCCCCTGCATTTAATTACGTTACCGCGTAGCGGTAACCACTTTCTCCGGCTCCAGAAGGTCACTTCGTGTCGTGTGTGTTTGTTTTATTTTTGGTTGCACGTCGATTGTATACGGAGACTAATTTGTGTTGTCGCCCGTAGGGCGTGGATTAGTCCAAATTCGTATCTTCTTAGATTTGGGTTTGGTATGATTTAAGGATCGTTAATCTTATTTGGGATTAAGATCAACTTAAATGTTTGTTGAGAATACGTTTGTCCAATTTTAGGCTAAGATCTACTCAGCAGGATTTTTGGGATCATTCAGACCCAACAAAAGAGCATTTGGGCTCTATTGTCTTAGTTTAAGGACATTGTGGTCCATAGAATTATTGGTTGTCAGGACCCACCATCTCTCTAAAGACATTGAAGAATTACAACGACGTAAATCAAAGGTGTGGGGAGATATACCCTCGAACCAATGAATATTCGTCAGAAGCTTGGTAGTCTTGTTTGAGACTAGGACCACTCTGGAAAATAAAGAGCATATGGGCTCAGTTGATTAGGAGCTTGACTAAACTTGGGCTCAACCGAGTCATTCCATTTTTGAATAAAGTGTTAAACACTTGCTTGGGCTTGGTCCCCTTTCTGTGCCAACAATCCTGAGCATTCATATGGGTTCTGATGCCCACACTTTGTCTTGCTTTTCCCTTTTTTTTGTTTTTTATGGAGTGTTAAACACTCTTTATGGCGCCCACGTATGGAGCACACGAGGCGCTTGGCCCTGAGCGCCAACCGTTGGACACTGGTATGATGAGTGCAGAACACTTTATGTTGAATAGCGCCCACTTGAGGGGCATGTGGGGCGTTGACGCTGAGCGCCAACCATTGAGTGCTAAGCACTCTTTATTAAGCAGCACCCACGTGAGGGGCACGTGAGACCACTGAGTGCTAAGCACTCTTTATTGAGCAGCGCCCACGTGTGAGGCACGTGAGGCGCTGAGCGCTAACCACTAAAATCTAAGCACTCTTTATTAAGCAGCGCCCACGTGAGGGGCACGTGAGACGCTTGGCGCTGATTTTTCTTCGTGTATTATGTTCTGAAGAGTTCAATTCTCTGTTCTTCTCTGGATCTTCAATCACCAAGAACAAATTCATCCCCATGAGAATTAAATTCTCATTCGTGGGAGACTTGTCTCATGGATCTCAAATCCAGGGAAGAACTATGTTCTTTTATGAGGGTTACACCTTTAGATATGCAGATGAGATACTCTGATCTCTACTACTTTTATTTACCTTGAAGAAAGTTCTTCTTCTTTCTTCTCTCTTAAAGCTTGTTTTTTGCTTGCTCTTCTTTTTGAACTTGAAGTTTAGGGCGGGTCCACTGTCCAAGACTTGAAGTCTTGAGGCCTTTATATAGTGGAGGCAAGTTTGTTGATTTAGTTAAAGAAATATCTCATTGAGAGATCCTTAATTGATTAAGGGATTTTATCCGCCGTTGGATCTTTGATCCAAGGACTTCTGTTTTACAGAAGATATTTTTCTTGTTTTTAACAAGATTGGGAAAATATTTTCCATACAGAGCTTATTCTATAGCTTGGTGATTTTTTTAATCACCATTGGATTTTTAATCCAACGGTGCACTGTTTTACAGAGCGTAATCTTTCTTGTTTAGAAAGATTAGGAAAAATATTTTCCCCTACAGAGCTTATTCTGTAGCTTGGTGATTTTTTTAATCACTATTGGATTTTTAATCCAACGGTGCTCTGTTTTATAGAGAGTAATCTTTCTCATTCAGGAAGATTTGAGGAATATTTCCTCAACAGAATTTAATTCTATGTTTTGATGATTTATCATCTCCGTTGGATCTTTGATCCAACGGCAGAGAACTTTTAGTTCTGGCGCTGGCGCCCTCGTGCGGAGCACGTGAGGCGCTGCCTCAGAGTTTTTAACTCTTGGCGCTGGCGCTCTCGTGCAAGGAACATGAGGCGCTGCCTCAGAGCTTTTTTTTAACTCTCAGCGCTGGCGCCCTCGTGTAAGGCACGTGAGGCGCTGCCTCTTTTCAAATTTTGAATAGAGCCTTGCTCTTCTATTATTGGGGGGAAACACTCACATACATTTAATTCGATCTTAATCTCAAACCAGATTAACGATCCTTAAATAAAACAAACCCAAATCTAAGATATACGGATTTGGAATAATCCATGCCCTACGGGCGACAACATAAATTAGTATCCGTATACAATCCACGGGCAACCTAAACCAAAAATAAAAACACACACGACACGAAGTGAACTTCCGGAGCAGGAGAAAGTGGTTATCGCGATGCGATAACGTAATTAACTTTAGGGGCTTGCGCCTGCAAGAAAGAGCGTCCCCATAATAAAAAAACCCTCGCAAACGAGGGGGAATCTGACGAAGTCAGCTACAACGGCCGCATCCGTCCAAACCTCCGATATACGGTGCCATAAATCAACTTGGCATCTTCGGAGAGGTGGACGGATAAATCCAAATAGCATCTGCCCCCAAAATTCAGGCCAGACGTACTAATGTCCCGATCGCGTCTTTCGGCGGAGAACAGGTTCCGGTAGGCCGGTGGGACATTTTCCTCTTTCCACTCCACACCTTGTGTGTCGTGTTTCGCGGACAAAAAATCGCGGTTCACTATGGTTGCCCTTAGATTCGAGGTACTAAGATTTGGTGTCTTGCTCCTGTGCAGAAGAAGAAGGAAAAAGGTCAATGGCTTCCAGCTGCACAAACTGCAACAGCAACTCCCGCTCCGCCCCAACTGGAGGAGTGACTTACGGGCCCAATGCGGCCTCCATCTTTTCAATGTCGGTGGGGCAGGTAACTCAAGCCACCACTGGATTGTTCTTCGGGACCATGCTCCCGCCAGCGAGTTTCAGAGCCCCAATGCCACCACAGGAAGCTCCAAAGAAGTCGGTCTTCGATCAACTTGCAATCACCACGGCCCCTCTCAATGGGTCGTCCATGTCTGCCACCTCAGTCTTTAACAGGCTGAGTCGAAGCTCAAGTGAACCCGCAAAGAGGCTCGCGATACCTGAAGGGGCTATCCCAAAACGAATAGTCCTCCCAACTCCTCCGGCAGGTGAAGTCGTCAAAGGTGCTTTGCCTACCAAAAGATCAGTCTTCGACAAATTGGCCGTTCCAACTCCTGCTGCGGGTGAAGTCGTCAAAAGTGCTTCCCTACCAGAAAATCGGCCTTCGAAAGATTGGTCATTCCCTCTCAACGGACGTCAGTCTTCGACAGGCTGGCACCAACAGTAGCCCCTCATCAAAGCCGGGGGCATGACGGAGCCGCTTCCACAACTGAGGTGGTCCCGTCTGCAAGACACGCTCGACATCGCCACTGGCGCTGGGTGAAGCTGGGGTCAACTCCCCCTCTGGACTTACTCCACAGCTCCAATGGTAGAAGTTGACGCTGCTGTTCTAACCGGGAACATCTTTGAACCGCTTAGGAGGGTGCAAAAGAACTCCCCAATCGTGGTGTTGAAGAAATCTCCACTTTCTGCCGAAAACATGACGCAGGAAAAACCAGAAGAGTCCCCTCAACGGCACTCCTCCCAAATTCATAGGGTCTGACGGAATGTCCAAGACTCTATGATCAACAAAGACCACTTTCGTCAACCGGAGAAAATGAAGGTTCGACAAGAGGAAAATCATCCCTCCACCATACAGTGAGGGACTTATTTCACACAGGCGCCTGTTACAACGGCTCCTTCAACCTCGACCTCCCACAAAAGGAGGATGCCGAAAAAAATCTCATTGCCGGCGGTAAATTCCAAAGGTGATGGACCCAAATGCCCCAAGGCTGGGGCTATGATCGTACACATGGTTTACATGGCTTCCAGAAAAGAAGAAAACCGTGCTTCCGTGGCTCATCGACCGCAAACTCGGTCGCTGACAAAAGCTCAGGAACAACAACAAAAGCTCCAGAAAATGCTGATCAAAATGTCAGCACTCACCGGATAGAAAGAAACTCCGGAGTCAGCATCTGAACAGCACCAAGAGTAAGAAACCGATATAGAGTTCTTGCGAAGGGTGCTTGAAAGGAAGGATAAGGAGGCCGCGGAACAAGCTGCTAACATAATGCAGATGGCGCTTTTGTTCCAGGACGTGGTTGGAATGATGATCCAGCCAGAACCTCCAGCTGAGGATCCGCCGATAATCATCGAGGATGACAGAGGGAAAACATCAAACCCTCTTTCGGCTCTATCAGTAGCCAGGGGAAACGATCTCCAAGGCTGATCATGATGATTACATCGCTCAGCAAATCGAAGCTCACTATACCAGTGAAGCCGCAAATAGGTCAGTCAAAACTGGGCGACCATATCCGGCGTGCTACGATCAAATACAATACCCTCCAGAATACATACTTCCAACATTCCACATGTACAAAGGAACTGTAAATCCTCGCCAGCACATCGCGCGTTTTAAGTCCATATGTGGCAAAATTGGAGGAAATGACATATTGCTCCTCCGACAGTTTGTCAGCAGCCTGACAGGCATCGCCTTCGAATGGTACGCGGGACTCCCAAATGATTCCGTAAAGACCTTCGACGAGATAGATATGCTCTTCTGTCAGAGGTTCGCTAGTGTGAATAAACACACTACCGTAGCGACGTTGGTCATCGAAACGGTTGGACCGAATGAGATCTGGGTTCAATATGTTACTCGATGGCGAAATATCTGGTCAAAATGCGAGCAACACATAGACAAAGCTGCAGCCGTGGGAATATTCATAGCCACCCTTGACCCAAATTCAAAGGTGTTCATATTTATGGCCCTCTTCAAACCGACGACCTTCCAAGAGCTCATGGATAAAATGACTCGAATGGATCAGATGGGTCAAGACCCTTCATAATCCGATGAAGATAAATGAAAAACAGAGGCAAGGTAGTATTTGTCGCCAATGCTCAACAAAAAATGAGCAGCTCTGAAGCAACATGTCGCCAAAATAGCGACAGCGTGGGTACTCGCCCTCCCGAAATATACATAGGGAGTATATTCCTCACTAGCGGCAGAATCTCTACGCGAGATGGTCCTTTCTTCTCAAAGAACAGAAAGGATATCGAGAGACCTACAAACGGGTCCTACAATCAAGTGGAATATCCCACTCCGGACTGCTAAATAAAAAAATGGTACATCCTTAAGCGAAGTGGGCACGGATGAAAACCCGAAAGGGCGCCGTGAGTAAAAACAGCAAGGCTACCGGCGAGTTTGTGAAAACCCGGAAGGGCGCGAGCTCGCTAAAAAAAATGGTATGTCCACAAGAAAAATGAGCACGGATGAAAACCCGAAAGGGAGCTATGAGTAAAAACTGCAGGACTACCGGCGAGTTTGTGAAAACCCGAAAGGGTGCAAACTCATAAAAAAAAAACTCATATGCACTTGCAAGGTCTTCTCGACCTTGTGAGGAGAAAATACCTGCGTAAGATCCTTACGACTAACAAAGGAGAGAAACACTTAGGAATCCCCATGATTCCTATGGAGAAATTACTCTTGCGATATCCTCATGCTTCATAATGAGAATTCCCTTATGAGACCCTCACGGCTCGTAAGATTCAAAAGCCTTAAGCTACAGGGATCTAAACCCGTTCTTAAGCCATCGCATCTGAGTTTGCCCTACAAGCGGTTGAATATTGACCCTTGTATACAATCCACGGGCATAAATAAATATAGCCCTTACCAAGTTCTACTAATGGCAAGAAATGTCCCATATGGTGAACGACACTTGTAAGTCCTCTCGACTTATAAGAAGAAAACACTCTTGTAAGATCCTTACGACTTGCAAGAGAAAATATCACTTAGGAGTCCTCACGACTTCTAAGGAGAACCTACACCTACGAGATCCTCATGACTCATAGGGAGAAATACCTTTGTAAGACCCTTACGGCTCATAAAGTAAAAAAGGCTTAGTCGACAGGATCCTAACCCAGTTTGCTAAGCCACCTTTGTTCAAATCGACAAAGGAAAATGATGATTCGCTCCTCGAAATATTCCAGTCATAGCGATGCTGATGCCTAAATTAGTATCAAATTCCATGTCCTCTCAAGGCAAATGATGATTTGCTCATGGAAATATTCCATTCGCAGCAATGTTGATGCCGGAATTGGTGTCAGGATCCAAGTTCCCGACTCGCAACAAAAGTACATGCATATGAAATAGCCAAAATGATGGGGAAACTCGCAATAAAAAAATCAGCGAGCAAAAAATATATGCATATGAAACAGTCGAAATGATTGGGCAACTCGCAATAAAAAGAAAACAGCAAGTAAAAATAAAACAATACATAGCCGAAATGATTGGGCACCGCAAAAAATAGCCGAAATGATTGGGCAATCGCGACTTTTGCGATATAAAAGTTGAAAAGATAGAGCATTGCGGAAACAAATAAAAAAAACATATCAAAATAAAACTTTTCTGCCCTCCAGGTGAGTCCACATAAACCCCTGTATACAATCCATGGGCACAAACGAAAAGGGAACCATATTTTCCCACCAGGCTCCGTCAAAGGGAGAACCGAGTCTCGACGGTTCACATACAACCTAGAGAAAACCTCAACATTCATCTCATTACAGCAGGCGCAATGTCAACTACGACGTTTCTTCTAAGTCCAATACGATGCAGACACAACGTCAGCGAAAGACCCCACGGTCGAAACAAAGAGGAGTGACGGCAAAATCCCAGCCCCACCTCAATATTCGTCTCATTACAGCAGACGCGATGTCAACAACGGCTTTCCTTCTCAGTCCAGCAGGATGCAGATGTAACGTCAACGAAAGACTCCATAGTCGAAACAAAGTGGAGTGACGGCAAAATCCTAGCTCCACATCAACATTCGTCTTGTTACAGCAGACGCAATGTCAACAACGGCGGTCTTTTTCAGTCCAGTAGGATGCAGATGCAACGTCAACAAAAGACTCCATGGTCGAAACAAAGCGGAGTGACGACAAAATCCTAGCTCCACCTCAACATTCGTCTCGTTATAGAAGATGCAATGTCAACAACGGCGTTCTTTCTCAGTCTAGCAGGATGCAGATGCAACGTCAACAAAAGATCCTACGGTCGAAACAAAGCGGAGTGACGGCAAAATCCCAGCTCCACCTCAACATTCATCTCGTTACAGAAGACGCAATGTCAACAACGGCGTTCCTTCTCAGTCGAGCAAGATGCAGATGCAACGTCAACAAAAGACCCTATGGTCGAAACAAAACGGAGCCATGGAAAAATCCTAGCTCCAAGTCTCGACGGTTCACATACAACCTAAAGACAACCTCGACATTATTCTCGTTACAGCAGATGTAATGTCAACAAAGGCACCAAAACAGCCACATAAAAAAGGAAGCGAAGGCAAAATTCCTAGCTTCAGGGTCTTGACGGCAACTCAAATAATACCTAAAAGACTATCGAAGATCATCCCACACCAGTGCGGAGTGGTTATGATTCATCGGGGCTCCCAAACTGAGCCTAACCTCAAGTAAAAAGCGACATGACAAAATTCCTAACGCTTGCTCTTCCGATGGTCAAACTTTCTAAGAAGATTACTTGAAGACGTATTTTCCATCCCCCGAAGGGATCAAAGATACGACAGTCGCGGGGCTACTAGAACAGCAGCGTAAAGTCTGTATATCGGGAAATGCATCAGCCAACGCGATGGTACCACGGACTAAAACCCTAGTACCACAAAACCTAACGGACCTTTATCGCAAAGAGCAGGGGTTATCTATATTTCACGTTAGGATATACCTATGAGAACTTCTCGACTCACTTCGACTCGTAGGGAAAAACATCTTCATGAGACCCTCATGGCTCATGAAGGTGAAAAGCCTTAGGCGACGGGGATATCAACCTGTTTCCTAAGTACTGTGGCCCAATAAGTAGGTCCAAACTGACTCTTGTATACTATCCATGGGCCACATTCTCTAAAATCGCATACCGACGAGGAGGAAAAACCACTTGCGAGTCCTCATGACTCGTAAGGAGAAAATTCTCTTGTGAGATCCTTACGACTCTCAAGAGAAAATGCACTTAGGAGTTTTCACGATTTCTAAGGAGAAAAGACACCTACGAGATTGTCACGACCCGAAAATTTAGTTCGTGACCGGCACTTAAATCACGCAACGTCTAAAGGCGTAACGTAATTCAAGTAAGCCGAAGCTCAGAAATCTAAACCTTTTTAAGAAAATAAAAGAGGTGAAGTTTTGAAATAAAGGTATGATAAAATCAAAGGTTTTCTTAAATGCATAGATAATAGAACATGAAAATGCAAGTGAATTTTTATTAGTTGAAAAACATGTTTCGTCTTTTAAAAATTTGGGCAGCACCTCCTTTGTATATTTTGATCCAAAACCACATACACATAATAATAATAAAGGCATCCCCAAGCGGGAGCTAGCTCTTCGCTAATCGGCGGATTCACTACCACGCAATTCATAAAATAAGTATATACGACGTCCAACAGCGAAGATCACCACAAAAGAATAATGTAAAGCAAGACATCAAACCCATCAAACGAACATAAACTCTCGCTCTAAGTCTCGCAACCACAAGTCTCTCTAAGTCGTACTACTTATACAAATACTAGTTTCTGATTGATGGAGTTGACTAGATACAATATGAATAATAAATACAAGAGGGGTACGATCCAACATGTACCACCTACCAAAGCAAAACACCCGAATGCAGTTGTGTGCCAGCGATGCCGCTACTGATCCATGCGGTCAACCTGCAAGAACTGTGGCACAACGGGGGTGAGTTGCCAACTCGTGAGTAGAAAACATCATCAGGTAGAAATCGAATAAACAACGACTTCCTAGGTCAACTATATCATAAAGGTAATACTATGATATCTAGGGTAACCGTGTCTGCATATGTGCCAACAATGTACTCAATGCCTATATGCATGTGGATATCATCCAACCATATAATCAATGCCTATATCCTTGTGGATCTCATCCATGTGTCCATCAATGACACAACAATATCATGCATGTAAATATCATAAAAGCATATGCATGTTGTTCAGTCGATAAAACTGCACATTTGTAGTACATTTTTCCTACCATTTTTATATCAAAAAAAGGACTTTATTATAATATATTATACATATGAGGGTTTATGTGTAAAAACGTTATTTTCCATGTGTTAATATATTTTAATTATCATTTGGTAGGAAAATGTATGCAAATAATATTATTGGTCTAATCCTAGTAGAACAAAGTCTACTAAAATCTTATATGAGTTGTTGTGCAGATTATTTCCAAGTTGTTATGAAGGATTTAACAAACAAATCAATTTGTTGAAGAATATTTTCCAAATTAAAGAGCAAACTTGGAGACTAAGTCTGGAAGCAGCCGAGAAAATATTTTCAGATTCTGAAGATGTTTAGGAATGCCAAATGTCACCATCAGAGAGAACCAGAGAAACGACAGAGAGATCCCCACCATGGAGCGCGGTTCCGCGGCCAAACCCACCATGGGGCCGCAGAACCGCCGCAATGAAGAGGAGAGAGAATGTAATATTTTGGGAGATTTTCAAATGCTGAATTTTACCAACTTCTCAACAAAAAGATTCTGGCTTCGCACTATAAAAAGGCACCGAGGGCCTCTTGGAAAAGCCATCAAGCCGAAGAGATCACGAAGCTCCCGACGCTCACGCATCCAGGCTGATCATCGACTGTTCGACTACCTCCCTAGGAAAGATCGAGAAGCAAATCAAGTTTTGTAATCATTTTCTATGGATTAAAAGTGTAGTTGAAGGAGTTGATTAATAAAGGTAGTTTTTATTTAATTGTTTGTTTTCTTTTACATTATGTTTTCCATCTCTTTCTTTTCATATTCTTCTCCTAACATGCGCGAGTAATTCTCCGCTTGTTAGGGTTCGTAGGATTAGGGTAGGCTAATGAACGATGAAAAATATCTAAACCCTTTTTAAGTCCTATAAAGTTTAGGAACTTTATCAAAATAATCATTAACATCCTAATCGGGCGCGCTAGCAATTCTTTACTAGTTCCGACCGCGATTAGAGATTAGATTAATGATTGTTTTGGTAAAGGCTAGATATGAACGGAGTTCCGTGTCAAGATAAGGGTTAAGAGTGGGATTCCTTTTCCCTCCAGAAACCCTAATCTACACGCATCGCCGTCGTTCTAGTTCTAAATCTATTAATGGATAAAAATGGTAACTTTAATTAATCATTCATAACTACTAAATCCTAACGAACCCTACAAGCCCTTCTTATTATAATTAATCACATCTTTAAACTATTCTAGATCTATATTTACATTCTTATTAAACGTAGATCTAGAAACCATCCTACAACCATTCTTATTTCTTTCTCCTTTTCAACACATCTAAAGTAAAATTAAAAGGTTCCACGTTTCCCAGAGGACGACCCGTACTCATCTCGGTCTAGCTACGTGCGACACCGTTATTGATTGCGGTTAAACTAAAAACACGATTTTTCGTAACAATCAAATGGCGCCGTTGCCGGGGATACGTGCGTAATTTTTTATTTTTACTATTTGTGTTGAATTCTTTGACGAGTCATATCATTATTAACACAAAACTGCAAATTGCATATTTAACGATTTGTGCGTGGATTTTTGCAAGGAGATATGGAGTCACAGAATTAAGGGAAACAGGAAACAGAGACATTTTTAGAGATCCAGAGGAGCACAGAGGGAAACAGAAAAAATTTCATCAAGCAATCCAACCACCTCGCGGCGGAAGCGCGGCAAAAAGGGCTTCCTGCGGCGGAAACGCGGCGGGTTGAAGGGATTAGGGCTACGGAATTCTCTGGTAAGATTCTCAACTCCTTCTATCTCTCCTCAAATCCAATAAAATCTATTTTCTGCAGGATTCTTTGCAAAATTGCGCCGCTCAAAAATCTTTTTGCAAAAAGTTTTGTGTTTGGTTTTGTTTTGCATATTTAATACGGATTTTAAGGGGCAAAGACCAAATCAAGATTAGGTGGGGATTTCATCACCCTTCCTAAGCCCCACAAATCACAAACCGAGCATATAGAACAACCCTTCATTAATTTAAAAAATATCTAGACCAGACTCTAAGGACTGTCGAGCTCAATAGGAAAAAGACTAGTATAGGCATCGGCCGTTTATCCTAACTGACATTGCGGTGTCTAGGCTAGTGGTTTTTAATTAGGCCCACTGTAGTGGTGGTTCCTTCCCACTTACCTGGCCGTACTTGTTCGTGAAGAGGCGGTTTGAGGTCTATTTCTAGCCTTAGTTAGGAGCTGTCTAGAGACTGACCTAGGTAACCTTAGTTCTAGGGTTGCTTGTGCATTTTAGGGAGATTTGTCTTGAGTCCCACTTTTTCAAAACAAGCCAATTTTAAATCACACACACGCTGCCACTTGCACTAAACCCGCTTAGTGCATGCTCGGCTGGACACGGGATCCTAGTGCCCGTCTTGTCCGCGTTCCTGTTATCGACGCCGAAGTCAGTACTTCTTCATCTTCTTTTCCCCCACCACACACCACATCGACCGAGATGGACGGCACTCCATCAGAGTATAACACCACGCTGCCACCGCCCGCAGGTGCGCAGAATCCACCGCGCATCTCTCTCCAAGAGAGATGCTATCCTATTCGTGGTCCTCTTCCTACTTGTCTATCTCTTCCACCACCTAACGGGGATAATTTCGAAATTAAACCCCACTACATCAATCTGCTGCCTAAATTTCACGGGCTTGAATCGGAAGACGCGTACGTTTTCATCACCAAATTCGAAAATGTATGCGCAATGATGGGTACTTCACAATTGACTTTAGATGCTATGCGCTTACGTCTTCTCCCATTCACACTGTGCGACTTGGCAGAAAAATGGCTTTATAATACTGCCGCACACTCTATCGCTAATTGGGATGAATTCGTCGTAGCATTTCTTAAGAAGTTTTACCCAAATCATAAGACTGCACATGTTAGGAGCGAGATTAACCAGTTCACCCAGCTTCCCAATGAACCATTTTGGAAGTGCTTTGAACGTTTCAAAGATCTGCTTGTCCAATGCCCCCATCACGGGATACAAAGATGGGATTTATGTCGGATTATATATGAGGGCATTAATCCAGCGACAAAGCAGATGCTTGAAACAATGTGTCAATGCAATTTCATGTCTAAAGATGACGGTGAAGCATGGAAATATCTGGAAGATCTCGCAGAAAGCACTTTGCAGTGGGAAAGCGTAAGACCACCTTCAACTAAGGGAGGTATTCACCAACTCGACGTTTCCATCGCAGTAAAAGCCGAAATGGCAGCGATGCAGAAGAAACTCGATGCTATGGAGAACAAATTTTCATCATTCTCCCTAAATCAGGTTACGCTTCCTAAGACCGTTTGTGGTTGCTGTTCGGATCCTTCACACTTAACGGAAGAATGTCCTATGAATGCATCGTTTCAAGCTAATGCTGCTTTTCAGCAGCGACCTAGAAACGATCCTTATTCTTCCACATATAATCAAGGATGGAGGAATCATCCTAACTTTGCTTGGAATCAAAACCAACAAAGTAATTATCAAAGACCTCCTCCACAGCAACCACAACCACAGAATCAGTCCCCCTTTCAGTCACAGAATTTCCAAAATCCGGCCAACATTTCTACACCACAAGTGGCCGGTACTGACAACTCACTCGCACAAACTTTGGATATGTTCATGAAACAATCCATGCAAAATTCGGCTGATATGAGGTTTTCTATTGATGCCCTAACGAAAAACTCCTCCTCCCATGGTGAGAGTATTAAATCAATAGAAAACCAAATCGCACAGTTAAACGCCGCATTGAGTGCGAGAGAGAAAGGGAAACTCCCATCTCAACCCCTACCGAATCCTGGCCATTCACAAAGTCATAATGTGAATGCCGTCACTACGTTGAGATCGGGGAGAGTGCTGAATAACCAAGTGGGTGAGCAAGTTGATGATAGTGACACATTTGATACCCCTTCTTCTTCTTCTTCCCCTAATTCGTCTAGTCTCCCACCTTCATCCGAGCCTATTCTCCGTTTTCCCCAAGGCTCAAACATTTCACCAAATCTATCTAAGTCGATGCCCACTCCAATTTTGGGATCGAATCCGTCACCACAGTCTTCTCCACAAACGTTGGACCCAAAACTTATTGATCGAGCTCCATTTCCAAACCGATTAAGGGCCAACCGACCTAACCCGCAAATGGAGAAGATTGTGGAAATTTTTAAGCAAGTTAACATAAACATTCCTCTCCTAGATGCTATTCAACAAGTTCCGTCATATGCAAAAATCTTAAAGGACTTGTGCACTAGGAAGCGAAAAGTTCAAGTACCTAAAAAAGTTTTCCTTGCGAGTAATGTGAGCACTGCTTTTACACAACAACTAGCCAAGAAACGAAAGGACCCCGGAAGTCCTACAATTTCAATCTCTATTGGGGGTAAAAATATCAATCGTGCTCTACTCGATCTAGGTGCTAGTGTTAACTTGCTTCCGTATTCTGTGTATGAGCAATTAGGGATCGGAGAGTTAAAACCTGCGCATTGCACTCTTCAGATGGCCGATCGATCTATCACCCAACCTAGGGGTGAGCTAGAGGATGTGTTAATCAAAGTCGGGGAATTCATATTCCCTGTGGACTTTATCGTTATAGATACACAACCTGTAGCAAACCCACGCAATCAAATTCCGGTGATACTCGGTCGACCCTTTTTGGCCACTTCCAACGCAGTAATTAATTGTAGAAACGGCTCTATGACCCTATCCTTTGGGAAGAAGTCAATTGAGCTTAACATTTACAAGTTGGGAAGTGAACCCTCCGAACCCTATGCTCATGTGTGTTCTGTCGAATTAATGGATGTCGACAGCAGTGAATTTGATCAACCTCATGATACAGACTCTTTTCATATGTTGTTGTTTGACCCAACCATTTACTCTTCCACCGAATTGTCCGGGTCAACATCTAATGAGGAACTTTATATTGAGTCTGACGATCACCCCATTTTTTCTGATGACATTATTTTTCGGGGTATCGATGAAAGCTTTGAGGAAATTTTCGCTGATGAACTCGCATTTTTACAAGACACGGGTGTTGAGATGAATCAACTCCAAGATGAAGAAATTGGACCTCCACCCCCACTTTTGGACAATCATGATAATGCGAGTAATCCATCATTACTATCACTGTGTCGTCTCTCCAAATTGAGACGCAATCCTTTACACCTCTTGTCACCTCTCCACTTCTTCACGTCAATAGGTGACATGTTCTTCCACCAACCTTGGTGCTTCATCGATAAATTTTTTGAATGGTTGGTGTTGACCTTCGGTCTTTGCAAAGCTTGGCATTGACCAATAACCTTGACCCCCTCGTGTGATTTTAAAAGATTAAAATTGTTTAACTCAAGTTTGGGGGAGGGGTGGTATATTTTGGCTCTTGAAAGAAAATGATTTTTACAAAATTGTGAGCCTAAAATAAGTTTGGGGGAGGATTTTCACTTTCATATATTCTTGCCCCCGTAAATAATTTCCTCCCAAGTCTACAGGTTTTTGAGCTTAACGGATGACATCAGTGAGGACACTGCTGTAAACAGGTTTGGGGGAGCTTTGTGCTTATTTACACATCAATTTGCATCATATTTTGCATAAGCACAATATTTTCAAAAAAAAAAAAAAAAATTTCAAAATTTTTCTTTTATAACAAAAGAGTAGAAAGTGAAACATTACATCCAAAAGATAGGAATAGTTTAAGAAAACCAAGAAAATTAGAAGTTTTCTTATACGAACTAGTAATAAGTAGTTATGAGCTGTTGTCCCAAGGGTTAGTAAGATGAAGGAAGTCACTAATCTGAGGATAAAAATAAGTCTGAAAAATAGTTTCTATTCTGGAAGCCAAACATTTTGAACGTTGATACCCTACTATATGCACCTACACACGTCTTGAAACTCGGGATAGTAGAGGATACCTTGAAATGCTCTTGTCTAAAAGCCAAAGTATGAAGGAAATGATGAAGAAAATATAAAATG
Organism: Agapanthus africanus; assembly: GCA_030015575.1. Taxonomy (NCBI): domain Eukaryota; kingdom Viridiplantae; phylum Streptophyta; class Magnoliopsida; order Asparagales; family Amaryllidaceae; genus Agapanthus; species Agapanthus africanus. The sequence goes on from CM057349.1 coordinate 311,698,339, forward strand.
GTGAAAAGAAAAAAATGAACACTGGTTTTGTATCGCCAAGGTAGCAATAAAAAAAATATAGCGAGGGTGCCTCTTCACCTAGTGCCCTAAGGCCAACTGGTCTGGGAGTCACTGCTAAGCCTTAGGTGGTGCAAGACAAGGAAAATATTATCACCAAATCAGCAAGCACATGAGTAATCGGTCGGTTAGTACCTCAAGAAGTATTAACGGTCGCATGAAAATGTGTAAGCAATTCTAAGTATTCATCAAAGAAAAAGTACTAAGGTAGATGGACAAGAGTATGATAGCTTGAATTGAATTCTCTGAGTGTAGGGATGTTCTTTACACACACGTGGGGTTATATGATCAATGTTTAGACAAAAGGTAGGAATGAAGAATAAAGACGATGTTTTATTGAGGGATGATGTGATTTCTAACATTTTTTCATGACTATTAAGATAGGGCTCATGACAACTGAAAAGCTAGTATAGTTGGAAACTCTTCTTTTCAAAGTATTTCTTTTATGGTTCTTATCTTTATATGTAAATTTCACCATCTTTCTTTTGTTATAGGATTTTGTGGGTGTAATCCGCTGAAAACCCTCAGGAGACAACACTCCTCCTACTAGGGACACCTAGAGGTTTAACGGCTTGTTGCACATGCTCAGTGCAATCGTGTCTGCCTACGAAAGTGTGCCTAGTTTTCTCTTTTCTTTTTCTCCTCTTAAATAAACTAATTTGCTCGGGACGATCAAAGATAAGTTTGGGGGTATTTGTTCAGTCGATAAAACTGCACATTTGTAGTACATTTTTCCTACCATTTTTATATCAAAAAAAGGACTTTATTATAATATATTATACATATGAGGGTTTATGTGTAAAAACGTTATTTTCCATGTGTTAATATATTTTAATTATCATTTGGTAGGAAAATGTATGCAAATAATATTATTGGTCTAATCCTAGTAGAACAAAGTCTACTAAAATCTTATATGAGTTGTTGTGCAGATTATTTCCAAGTTGTTATGAAGGATTTAACAAACAAATCAATTTGTTGAAGAATATTTTCCAAATTAAAGAGCAAACTTGGAGACTAAGTCTGGAAGCAGCCGAGAAAATATTTTCAGATTCTGAAGATGTTTAGGAATGCCAAATGTCACCATCAGAGAGAACCAGAGAAACGACAGAGAGATCCCCACCATGGAGCGCGGTTCCGCGGCCAAACCCACCATGGGGCCGCAGAACCGCCGCAATGAAGAGGAGAGAGAATGTAATATTTTGGGAGATTTTCAAATGCTGAATTTTACCAACTTCTCAACAAAAAGATTCTGGCTTCGCACTATAAAAAGGCACCGAGGGCCTCTTGGAAAAGCCATCAAGCCGAAGAGATCACGAAGCTCCCGACGCTCACGCATCCAGGCTGATCATCGACTGTTCGACTACCTCCCTAGGAAAGATCGAGAAGCAAATCAAGTTTTGTAATCATTTTCTATGGATTAAAAGTGTAGTTGAAGGAGTTGATTAATAAAGGTAGTTTTTATTTAATTGTTTGTTTTCTTTTACATTATGTTTTCCATCTCTTTCTTTTCATATTCTTCTCCTAACATGCGCGAGTAATTCTCCGCTTGTTAGGGTTCGTAGGATTAGGGTAGGCTAATGAACGATGAAAAATATCTAAACCCTTTTTAAGTCCTATAAAGTTTAGGAACTTTATCAAAATAATCATTAACATCCTAATCGGGCGCGCTAGCAATTCTTTACTAGTTCCGACCGCGATTAGAGATTAGATTAATGATTGTTTTGGTAAAGGCTAGATATGAACGGAGTTCCGTGTCGAGATAAGGGTTAAGAGTGGGATTCCTTTTCCCTCCAGAAACCCTAATCTACACGCATCGCCGTCGTTCTAGTTCTAAATCTATTAATGGATAAAAATGGTAACTTTAATTAATCATTCATAACTACTAAATCCTAACGAACCCTACAAGCCCTTCTTATTATAATTAATCACATCTTTAAACTATTCTAGATCTATATTTACATTCTTATTAAACGTAGATCTAGAAACCATCCTACAACCATTCTTATTTCTTTCTCCTTTTCAACACATCTAAAGTAAAATTAAAAGGTTCCACGTTTCCCAGAGGACGACCCGTACTCATCTCGGTCTAGCTACGTGCGACACCGTTATTGATTGCGGTTAAACTAAAAACACGATTTTTCGTAACAATCACATGTAAATATGAGGATATCATTCAACGTGTGTCCATCAACGACACATCAAAATCATGGAACCTGAGTGTCCAACATCGATACTCGAAACATCATGAAACCCGTGTCCAACATCGACATGTAAATCCTCATATTTCTCGAGCTACGTCAGTCTACATCGGCCCACGGGCTTCATCTGCGGGATCGGCCCTCGAGCTCCGGCAGACCGGGTCGGCCCATATCCATCTTTCGACTCCGGTCGGTATCCTCCGGATAGCCGCCAGGTCCAACCAATCACCGGTAGGTAGTAATCCCTCTGCCAGGCTCATCGTCTACTGCACAACCTTCCATTCTCGCCCCGGGTACCATACCGGGTCCACCATGAACCCGCAAACAGATCATGCAACTCCTCGAATCGGGTTTCACATATCACACGTCTCAGAATCGATAAAACGCATGGTGGACGCATTGAAATATCATATCAAGAGAAACCGGGTTTTTAAAACAATACATACTTTCTTTTGAAATAACCACGGTTCTCAAATCCAGAAATCTCATGAAAACAGCATATCTCAATGCGTATAATCATAAAGCATGATGTATGCGACATATAACAAAAATGTAAGTATATCCGTACATCATGCAACATGGAACAATGATGTGAACATATCAGCATATCATGCGACATATCATAATGATGTGAGCATAGCAATATAATAGCATGATGTAGCAATTCTACTATGTGAGTGACATAGCAATTATGGATGATGAAGTGTGTGAGCCGGCCAATCTGTGTAAGTGTAACATACGCATCATCGATAATGGTGTAGGTGTACTAGCACAGGTATATGTAATGCAATGAGAATGACATGAACGTAGCATAAGGTACATCGTCAGTTAAATGCTATAAGGTATACGTATCTAACATGACCGAGTCGGTGAATCTATCAATCGGCATCCAGCCTCACAATATCACGTACGGTATAATCCATCGTACGGCATCCTCTAGTCAAGGGTACGGATCAATCATCATAAAACTCATCACGTACGGTAAATTATCGTACGGCGGCATTAAACCATTAGGGATCCTATCAACCTATATGACAAAATGAGGGTACGGACCTAACGTCTTGAACGGTATATCACTCAAGATTCACCACATTATATATATCTATATACCTGTATCCCAGGTCGCATCCATAACAATCTCACATCAAGGGACCGGCAAAGGTATCAATCCTCTCATATCGACTCACATCCGTATACCGACATATCAATCAAGTCATCATATCACATCGTATATTCTTTTCATCACATTTATATCCCACATAAAGTCATTTACATATATATATATATATATATATATATATATATATATATCCTATCTTATAAATCTCATGTCATGCTACTCTAAATCGCATACTTATCCCCGTGCACTACCTATCTATATATCATAATTCACGTTCACTTATCATATCCTTATATATCAATTCGAGACATCATTTCTATCATATCATGTCACACTAAACCTTTAATCACATCCATAGGTTCCTAGAATAGGTTTCTCTAACCATATCCTATATATATATATATCGGTTTCCATCAAAATTTGCGGGGGTGCTATACGCCATCAACCCGACTTCCCCCGTAGATATAAATCTACCCATCTTGATCCTTGCTTGCCGAAGTCGATGACACCATGCTCCGTCATCTCGGAATCCACGCGAAGGTGCCTACAATGAATACATAGTCGCAATGCTATTAAAATCACGTCCGGAAAACCAATACGGCACACGGTGTGCTCATAGGTTAGGTGTGCTCATAGGTTAGAACCTATAGCCTACGCAAGCAAAACAATCAAACAACCCTTGTTGTTGACGTACAAACGCCTAACAACCAAATACAAATCCAAACATCAAAACCAAGCATTCCAAAATACGGAAAACATAACCAAAAACACCCCAATGTGCTCCCAGATTTTGGGTCAGGTCAATTGGGACAAAACTAGCAAGTATAAAGTGTTGTATATGGAATATGTGAGCTACTTGACCAACCTAGACACCAGATAACACCATTTGGCCGGCTACAACCCTCAAAAATCCGGCGAGCTCGGCCTAGCCTTCTCTGTTAGTGTTCGTCTTCTCAGGGTGGTCTCTTAGTGTCTTAATTAGGTCTCTGGTATTGTTTGTTTTTCTCAGAAACTTCCCGGGTCATCCCAGATTCCCTGTAGTCCCCAATTTGCACACAAAACCGACATGGGACAAATCTTAGGTTCGTATTCTCATTTCTAGGTCCACAAATCGATCTCTAGGGTCTTGTACACACTCACAACAGATCACAAGTCCACAAGTCACCCAAACCCTCTCTAGGAATTTCCAAACATCGCATAACCAAATCAAATCAACTTCTAACTAAACTAGGATAAAAAGAACTAAAAACTAAACTAAATGAAAGAATATATATCTCATTTGGGCAACTCAAGAAAAACCCTAGTTTCCAAAATTCTTCAAAATCCAACTTTGCTTGGTCCAATGTGTTGAGGATGAGGTGGGGATCAACTTTTATGAAGGGAGTATAGGGTTTATTTTGAGATGGGTCATGAGGGTAGAATGAGGGAGCTTAAAGATGAAGAAGGAGAAGAAAAATTATGGGGGAAAAATGAATGAGGCAGCCCGCTCTCTCTCTCTCTCTCTTCTTATTCTCACCCTCTCACACTCATGTCTCACACACTCTCTCTCTCCAATCATTCTCCTTTTAACCCCTTTCTCTTTTTCTCACAAAAATACATATAATACCCATAAAATAACACAATTGCAACAACATGCAACAAAATGCAACATGACATGGTGCACTAGCCATGGAAAACTGTAGAAACACGGATTTGGCTTAATCGCGATTAGTAGTGCACTAATCGGGTTTAATTTTAAACTTGCGTATAATTAATTATAAAAATACCAAATCCAATAAATATATTTTTAAATGAATAAATTATTTTAATCTCCAATTATTTCACAATTATTGGTATATATTTATACCATTTTACGAAAACCCCAATTTCGCAAATCGGGTAGTTTTCGCGAAATATATTATTTTAATATTAAATTCCAAAAAATAATATTTTATATTTTCTGAAATGTTACAGAGTTCCTCTCGACTCGTAGGGAGAAAAGTCTTTATGAGACTCTCACAGCTCATAAAGTTGAAAAGTCTTAGGTGACAGATCTAAAACCTGTTTCCTAAGCCATCGGTGCCCTACAAGTAGGTCAAGTTGGACTCTTGTATACTATCCATGGGCCACATTCGCCAAAATTACATGCCAATGAAATGAAGAGGCTACTTACAGGTCCTCGAGACACGTAAGGGAAAAATAGCTGAGTGAGATCCTTACGACTCACGGAGGTGATGAACACCTAGGAATCCTCACGATTTCTAGGGAGAATATGCACCTATGAGATCCTCATGACTCATAAGGAGAAAACCTTCTTGAGACCCTTACGGCCCATGAAGATGAAAAAAGCCTTAGGCTACAAGGATCTTAAACTTGTCTCCTAAGCCATCAATTCTATGGTCATGCATAACATTGCACTACTTCACCCATGTACATACTTACGTGGGCAAAGTAGTGGGGGCATTTATTCCCGCCAAAAATTTTGGCTCAAAACTTGTTGTTTCCTTATAAAAATAAAGAGGAACCTCTAAGTGTTAAACACATGCACCCACATGCAAACCATGTAGGTACCGCTTCAGATAGGATTAAATCCTTGAGTGCCCACTGTTTCCTACGTGATCGCCAGCTTCTTTTAGGATTAAATCCTATAGTGGCGCCTCACGTGGAACACACGTGAGCGTCGGCGTGCAGAGCACGGGAGTGACTATTTATAAAAGAATTAAATTCTTAGGTGACGCCCACGTGTTTCCCACGTGAGCGTTAGCGCCCAAATTAAAGAAGATAGAATTAAATTCTACTCTCTGTTAAACAGAGCCGTTGGATCAAAGATCCAACGGAGATGATAAATCATCAAGACTCAGAATTAAAATTCTGTTGAGAGAAATTATTCCTCAAATCTTTCTAAAACAAGAAAGATACCTCCGGTTGGATCATAGATTAAAATTCTATGTCTTCTGTAAAACAGAGGACCGTTGGATTAAAAATCCAACGGTGATTAAAAAATCACCGTTCTATAGAATAAATTCTGTATAGGAAAATATCTCCCAGATCATGTTAAAAACAAGATAATACTTTCTATAAAACAGAAGTCCTTGCATCAAAGATCCAGCGGTGGGTAAAATTCCCCAGATCAATTGGATCTCTTAATGAGAGATTTTCTCAAAGCTAATTAACAAACTGTCTCTACTATATAAAGAACCAAAAACTTCAAGTCTAAAAAGAGGAAGAACCCCCCCTAAGCTTTTTTTAAAAAAAGAGAAGAGAAAGCTTTAAAAGAACAGAGAATTAAATTCTCAAGGAAGAAGAACCCTCTTCTTAGAAATTTTAGGTAAATAACACACACACACACACACACACACACACACACACCCACACCTATTGGGGAGTTTAGCCCTTCTCAAAGAACCGAGTTCTTTCTCCGGATCTGAGATCCACAAGACAAGTCTCCCATATGATGAGAATTTAATTCTCATTGTGAAGAACTCGTTCTCGAGAACCAAATCATCTGAAAAATAAAGATCATGTTGGTCATTCAAGAAGAAAAGAACCCAGTGCCCAGCGCCCTACGTGCCCCTCATATGGACGCCACAGAAGAAAAGAGTACTTAGCACTCAATGAGCGGCGCTCAGCACCCAGTGCCCCACGTGCCCCTCACATGGGCACCATAGAAGAAATTAGTGCTCAGCACTCAATGAGCGGCGCCCAGCATCCCACGTGTCCCTCATGTGGGCGCTACAGAATAGAAGAGTGCTTAGCACTCACTAGGCAGCGCCTAGCGCCTCACGTGCTTCGCACGTGGGCGCCATAAAGAGTGCCTAGTACTCCATACAAAGACAAAAAAGAGGTAAAGTGATTAACACTTATTGGGCAATCCCCATGACTGAAAGCCCCACATGATTATATGCGAGCGTCATAACTTATATAAGTGCTCAACCCTTTTTGTACAAAAAGGGGACTGATTAAACAGAGCTCAAAAAAGTGCTTAGCACTTTTCAATAATAAAAAACTGAATGGACCAAGCCCAAATTGGCTAGATCCCCTGAGGATAGAACCTCCCTGATTCAGATCAACCGAGCCCATGTGCTCATGATTTCCCAAACTGATCTTAGTCCCAAATACAACTATTGATCTTCCAATTAATGATATCCAAAACGATACTCATCCCACATCCTCCCGAGGAAATCTTAGTCTCAAAATATGACTAATGATTTCCGGGTTTACCACTAACTCCTTTTTCTCTCAAATACGGGAATTGGTTCAAGGGTACATCTCTCCATATCTCTGATCCATGTCATTGTAATTCCTCAACGTCTTCAGAGAGGTGGAGGGTCCCGACAACCAACAGATTTTTGGTGCACTTTCAAACTGATGTGCATACTTCAAATCAGACCGCACCCCAAACTGGGTGCATCCCATATCATTTTTGTTCATCCCGTCACATAACAAATACACGTGCGCGCAAGATGGACAACGGACCGAGACGTCCTTAAACTAAAATCTCACCTCCAAAATTGTGATCAACGGACCGAGACGTCCTTAAATTAAAACCTCACCACCAAAATGGTGATCAACGGACCGAAATGTCCTTAAACTAATATTCGCCTAAAAATGGTGACAATGGACTGAAATGTCTCTAAACTAAGACAACATAGCCGAAATGCTCTCTTGTTGGATCTGAAACAAAAATGATCTAAACACCTTGTTAAGTAGATCTTAGTCTCAAATTGGACTAATATATCCTTAACAAAAAAACCAACTGAGCCCTAACTGCTCACATACATTTAAGTCGATCTTAATCTCAAACCATATTAACGATCCTTAAATAAAACAAACCCAAATCTAAGATATACGGATTTAGACTAATCCACGCCCTACGGGCGACAACATAAATTAGTCTCCGTATACAATCCACGGGCAACCTAAACCAAAAATAAAAACACACACGACACGAAGTGAACTTCCGGAGCAGGAGAAAGTGGTTATCACGATGCAATAACGTAATTAACTGCAGGGGCTTGCGCCTGTAGGGAAGAGCGTCCCCACAATAAAAAAAACCACGCAAACGAGGAGGAATCAGTATGCTACAACGGCCGCATCCATCCAAATCTCCGATATACGGTGTCATAAATCAACTTGGCATCGTCGGAGAGGTTGACGGATAAATCCAAATAGCATATGCCCCCAAAATTCAAGCCAGACGTCCTAACGTCCCGATCATGTCTTTCGGCGGTGAACACCCATGTTTCCTTGCCCTGAGACGACAGCCTTAGGTTCGAAAATACTTTTGAGATTTGGTTGACATTCACACTTGAACTGTAACATTTTAGAAAAATAAAATATTATTTTTGGAAATTTTTATAATTAAATAATAAATATCATGAATATTTTATTAGTGCGGTATAATTAAATACCGATAAATCGGGAAATATTTGGAAAATTATAGGAATTACTGAAATGAGAGTGTTTTACGTGATTTAGGCAAATTATAGATTTTTATAATTAATTATACACTATTTTAACGCTAATCGCCATTAAATATCACTAATCGTGCATTAAGCTTGATTTGTGCGTATGACATGCACCATGTCTTTTTCGCATTTGTTACATTTTCCTACATGGTCTTTTCTTTTATCATGCACGGCTTTGTATTTATTGAGAAAAGAAAAGATAAAGAAAAGATAAGAATAGAAAAGAAAAAGAAAAGAAAATATAAAGAAATGGGTATGGGCATGAGAGAGAGAGAGGTGAGGGGTCAAACCTTGGTCATGGAATTTCCCTCCTTCATTATTTTCCTCTTCATTCTCCTCACCTCTTCTCCCCATGGCAGCACACTCTCCCTCCCCCCTCTACCTCCTCACATCATCCAAAACACACAAAAACCTCATCCCCATTTCATTAAAAACATGCACAAGCTCCTCACAAGCACTTTGGAACAAAAAAGGATGGATTTTGGGCACTTGGGCCAACTCAAGAAATTTCTTGAGTTGCCAAATGAGCTAATTCTTACACCATTAGGATAGTATTTCAATTCCTTTAGTATCCATTTTAGTTTAGAATCGATATTGTGTGGTTTTGTGAACTTTGAAAATTCTAAGATGAAGATTAGGGTTTGAGTTGAATCCAAAGATGAAATTGAGCTTAGTAGAGACCTTACAACCCCTTTAGTGTATGATTAGAGACTTAAACCAGAGAATTAAACCCTGCAACACAAACTTAAAAACCCCGATATCGGAAAATTGTGAGAATTGTGAGGGTATTTTGACATCTGCTATCACTCGGGGACCCTAGGAATTATTTAACAAAGACTGAGAGTCATGCAGACACCCAGGAAGCTAACCCCAAGACCCCAGCCCTAATACTTTCAGTGTGGCCGCAGATTTAATCATTCTGGCCGCAATTTGCGGCCAGGGTAGGTTGGTTTGGGTCCGTGTTTTGTCCATAGCTCCTTTGTCTCTAAACTAGACCCTCCACATGTGCAAAATTGGCTAATTTCACCTAGGGTAAAATCTGGGACCATTTTCTTGAGTTGCTGCTTTGTTTTGCGACTTCGTTTTGATGTGAGTTTTGGTATTTGATATTTTGTATTCCATCGTGTGGTGTTTGAACGTCAACGACTAGGGTTATTGGTCGTATTTTGCATGAGAGACTATAGGTTTTAACCTATATACGTTTCGTGTATCGTTTTGGTTTTCGTTCGCGATTTCAGTTTACGATACTATATGTGATATGTAGGTGCCCCCACGTGGATTTCGAGACGAAAAGGAGAGCGTAGCGTCATCGACTCCAGCAAGCGAGGATCAAGGTGAGTAAATATATATCTACGGGGGAAGTCGGGTGGATGGCGTACAGCACTCCCGCAGTTCGTAGCGCAGCATATGATATATTATGTATATATATATATATACGAATTCGTATTTTGTGGAGCATTACTTATTTGCAAGAAGGTTATTAGAAGAACTTGGATCAGTTTTAGTGTAATTAGATGATAGCGCCGTTAGCTAGTTTTAGTTGTGAAACCCTAGAGTTAAGAATTTCATACACGCACACACACACACTTGCATACATTTTATTTCTTGTGCGTATATGGGGATATGTATATATACACACACACACATAGGTATGGGACTATGTATATATGTGTGTGTGTGTGTGTGTGTGTACATATACATGGATGATGAGGATAGTATACGATATTTTGAGATGAGTCGATGAGTTTGGGCATGATGCCATGAGGTCGGTGATGTAACATGGTTCGTATTTGAGATACGACATGTTGTTATAGCGGGTCCTTAGGTGATGTGTTTTCATACACACACATACATATATGTAGATGGTATCAGTATGTACTAGACTTAGATCAGTACCCCGATTACAGGATATGATGATAAGGATACCAGATGAATAATGGGATAAATGCGATATTCGACCCGTACCCAGATTTGGGATGCCGTACGATGGATTTACCGTACGAGCTATATATTGATGATAGATCTGCACTCTTGACTCGAGAATGTCATGTTATATATTGTATCATATGTGATACTATTGAGGCGGGATCACCGACTATTATATGTTATATATATATCGACTCAGATTTAGGTGGTTTCCTTACCTTTTTGATTAGCCTGTTAATTTAGTCATGTAGTTTACGTAGATATTATAGTAGACTCGAGTCATACCTATTTCAAAACTAACGAATCATGAGAATTTTAAAGACAAGGGATTCTACGGATATTTCAAAGGACGTACCTTTTCTTAAAAACACCGTAGCCCTTATTTCTAAACACCACGATTCGTGTTATTTCAAATGGAAAAATTGTATGACTCATATATAGAATTGTATTTTTCCTTATTGTCGTGTTTTCAATTCATTTTTCGTTCATTCATGTTGTTATCATCGCATTGCATATTTAATGTGTACCTTAGTGATTATAAACCATGCTGTCAGGACACCGGCGCCATTACCGATGATGCGTATGCTACACATACACCTGCTTGCTGGCTCACACACAACATCATCGGTAATTGCCATGTCACGTACACTTTAGAGAATATTAATTCATTGATATCGCTTGTTGCTGATAGTTTTGATATATTGTTATGATGTTAGATTAGATATTGCATTTATTTACTGTGTTATTGATTGATCTGATTTATGTGTAGTAGTTAACCGCAATCAATAACGGTGTCGCGTGTAGCTAGACCGAGATGAGTACGGGTCGTCCTCAGGGAAACGTTGAATCTTTTAATCTTAGTTTAGGCGGGTTGATTAGGAAAAGAGGAAGAATAATGAATAGTGGAAATAGTTTCTAGATCTACGTTAAACACGGATGTAGAATATAGATCTAGATTAACTACTGATATAGGTTTTATATTAGAAGGGGGCTTGTAGGGTTCGTTAAGATTTAGTAGTCATGGATGATTAATTAAAGATTACTCCTCTTATCCTTTAATAGATTTAAAACTTGATTGACAGTGATGCATGTAGATTAGGGTTTCTGGAGGGAAAAGGGTTCCCACTCTTAACCCCTACCTTGACATGGATCTCTGTTCATGTCTAGCCTTTACCAAAATAATTTTTAATCTAATCTCTAATCGTGGTCGTGAATATCAATGAATTGATAGCGCGCCCGATTAGGATGTTAACTATTCTTTTGATAAAGTTTATAAACTTTATAGGACGTAAAAAGAGTTTAAGAATCTTCATAATCCATTAATCTACTATAATCCTACGAAATCTAACAAGCAGAGAATTACTCGCGCATGTTGGTCAAAGAAATGACAGAAATCATGAAGAAAATAAAATGCAATAGAATAAAACTACCTTTATTAATCAACAAGATCAAGTAAAATTTATTCCTCTAGAAAATGATTACAAAACCGTAGTTTGCTTCTCGATCTCTTCTTAAGGAGGTAAATGGACTGTTGATGATCAACCAGGATTCTTGAGCCGTCGTAGACTTCGTGATCGTATCGGTTTGATAATTTTCTAAGAGGTTCTCGGTTCTTATTTATAGTCACAAAGCCAGAACCCTAGTTTCCTAATATGGAAACTAGTTGTTAGGATCCCAACCACCAAAATCCCGAGCCCTAAATCCTTAGAAGTGCGGCGGATCCATGGCCAATAGCCGCGGATCCGCCGCCTTTTGGTGAGATCATGGCCATTAATTTTTGTAGCTTCATATCTGTAACACTCTTTTGTGTATCTAGATTTTGAAAATCTTCTCTACGTTTTTGTAAGAATTAGTTTATTCAATTTACTCATTAGTAAAATAAGGGGTTGCCCCTACGGATATTGGAATCCGTAGGGGCAGATTTAACTTGGCCCTACGGATTAATCCGTAGGGCTAAAAGGTTGGCCCTACGGACACAGACGTCCAAGAATAAAAATATTAATTCTTAATTTGGTGTTTTCCCCTACGGCGGCGCAAACAAAAGACCTACGGGTATGTCCGTAGGGGCAAGTAAATATCCTTTTAACATAAGCCCAAATCGATCGCCTACGCTCACTTTCTCTCTCTCTCTCAATCGCGCGCGAGAAAAAAGCCCAAATCGTCGCCACCGTCGTCGCCGTCGTTGCTACCGTCGCCACCGTCGTCGCCACCGTCGGTTTCGTCGCCACCGTCGTCGCCACCGCCGGTTTCGTCGCCACCGTCGTCGCCACCGCCGGTTTCGTCGCCAAATCGCCACCGTCGTCGCTCCAGCCCACCAGCAGTCGTTCAGGTATAAATCTCGAGGTAAATTAAAGCATGTTTAGATAATTTTGGGCTTAGGGTTCATAGCTGGGTCTGGGTTGCGCGCGCGAGTTAGGGTTGGGCAGGGGTCGCGGTGACAGTGGCGGTCGGGGTCGGGGTAGGGTTAGGGTTGGGGTTCGGCTGCTGCTGAGGTGGGGCTGGGGTTAGGGTTACGGTGGGGCTGGGGTTCATCCTAGTACCACAATACCATCTGAAATTTCAGGTAATCATAATTTACTCGACACAGATGGTAGAAAATCAGAAAAAGCTCAAGAAAAATATAATCGATTTTGATTTTAAGATGCGGGGTGTTGATGCAAGATGTAATATCTAGTAGCAGATGCTAGGCATATAGACTAAAGAATAGTTGTAAATGAACCGCTAGCAAGAAAATCCTATAATTATACACATCGCTTGACGCATGAAGCCTGAAGCTCTTTCTTTTGGGGGATAAAACTAGTTATATTCCTGCATTGCCTAGAAATAGCAGTGAGTTGGTTAAAACCTTTCAAACACAACCCTCCCCCCCCAAAAAAAAAGAAAGAAAGAAAGGGCAAGGAAAAAAAAGAATAGCAACAAGCAATACAAGCTAGCAACCGTAAATAACTGCTGAGATTATGTTACCTTGGCAATTTGAACAATGATGGTCTTGTCTGGATTGTTAAGATCCACTTTATGGGGCTGAGGAACACATTTTGCAACTGTATTTATGATTTTCATTCTGTCAAGTGTTGAAATAAAAATCAACACTTGACAATCAATCCAAGATGCTCAATAACTTGCTTCAAAACCATAATCTAATCTTGATGATGCTCAATATTAGCGATTTCCATGATCACGACACGTGGCAGATGACGTGTCTCATAACGCTTTATGATATCAGTATCCTATATTTGTAGTTTTAATTGTTGATTGTTATAGATGTATACCATTGCAATAATAGTTTTTGGTTGATGAATGCTATTGCAATGTAGGATGATGAGTTCTATCAATCTTGATCTCAATGGTTTAAAATCATGTTACACATACAACACGAATGCACAACAAACGCATAATTAGAGAGCGACTCGAGATATTCAGGTTAAAACCAATATATGATACTCGATGATAATATGAAACCTTCATATTCCCATCGATACCCATATATGAAACTAAAAGCGCCACTTAGTCCCCGTCTATCGGTTAACATACGTGCGATGCTCGTCGTGACCTAGAACCATACGAAGGTTGTTAAATATCGGACAATATAGCTCGATACTAACAACCGTCGTATAGTCTACGCGACGAGAAAATTCAATCGTATGGTAACCCATAGATTTGTCCCGTGTGGACAAGTTAAGAATGTATAAAGCAAACGCCTTCATTCACTTGTGTTTTCATCCGTTTCGAGATATTTCGTCGGTACCTTTGTTGGAGATAGTGCCCTCAGAGTCAATTATTAGGTCACAGGTACGTGATTGTAATGATTGATGGAGGACCTATCCCGGTAGGACAGTCTTACTCGAGATGATAGTATGCTATCTGGTTTACCTTTATCATCGTGTACTGTTTTAAGTGACCTGACACGTCGCTATTACACGTTGATAGAGCCCCTAGGATTCATGCTTGACCACCAGCAGTATGAGGGCGATCATATAAGTGGGAGCTGGGGGTCTATAAGCATATCCTTAAAAGGTCCCTAGTCGTGAGAGTTTCGAGACAGGGCATCGATTCTCCATAGTAGACTAGTGTATACAGTCGAGACCCCGACGAGGGGCGGTGGCCGGTCTCACAAGCCACTGGTGTCAGTTGGATCACCTAAGATGTATACAGGTGCTCATTGGGTTATGAGTACACCGGACAGGACTCGCCGGGAACATGCCAGTTGGTCATATACCAGACGTCAGATGGCAGTTCCCTGGTGACATGTGTACAGGTTAGTTCATCGACCTGGGGATCGTCATTTGTCTTGTGTGAGTTCCCACTGTACTTTGATTACTACCCTACCACGGCTCAAAGGAGTCGTGCAAACAGGTTTTAGTTGGGTGCAGTCCCGAGCCACATGGAGGCAGTGAGCGTATCTTCAGGGGTTCGTCTCTCCCGGTATTGGGGGTGAGGTCGTGCTGTGTCTAGGAGAGCCATTACACGAAGCCCTCGGCCGAGGCAAGGAGATTTACTGGTAGGTATTCCA
Source organism: Agapanthus africanus (assembly GCA_030015575.1). Classification (NCBI taxonomy): domain Eukaryota; kingdom Viridiplantae; phylum Streptophyta; class Magnoliopsida; order Asparagales; family Amaryllidaceae; genus Agapanthus; species Agapanthus africanus. The sequence continues at coordinate 311,713,597 of CM057349.1, forward strand.
GTAGTATCTCAGGGTGTTCTGGGCTACACTCCGACACGACTTGTACCGCTTTTGGGGGTCTGACTTTTACCAACCCCCTAGGCCCGCCATGCGATGCTCATAGACGAACGGACCGGACTGTACGGATATTGTCACTGATAGGCTCAGTAGGGAGTCAGGCTGAGTTCGCTCACAGAAGTCCCTTTTGGTCAATACCTGGTGGCCCGTTATGTATTGGCTTATACCTCTAACATGCTAGTGGTTAAATCCACAACCAAGGTGTTGACGAGTCTTTAGAGTCCCCCACATTTCAGTTACTCAGCTTTCGGGCGAAAGGTTGTAGAGGCCGTATGGAGATATGGCAAGGTCCGATCAGATACGTGCGGTATTGCACGGATCAGGATCGGACAGTTTGTACTATAGGCCGTATGGTTATATGGCAGGGTTCGATCAGATACGTGCGGTATTGCACGGATCAGGATCGAACAGATATTACTAGCCGGCTTTGGTTTAAGCCGGATCCTAGTATAGTACAGTGTAGATTTTGTCTCATTGCATTTGTATTTCGGTCGAAATACAGATGCGGGTGTGTATGCACAGTATCGGGGTTTTCCTGTAATTTATTACGGGACCAGTTTTCTGGAGTTGCCAGTTTGCTTTCCGTTTCGGCCGATTTCCATTGTTCCGTTCATTGGCCGAAGATTGGTGGAGGAGGGTTTATTTGCATTGTTGCAAATAGGCATTAGTGGAGGGGGTTCTTTGCATCTATTTGTATCATGATGGTTTTCATGATAAGCACCATCACTTGACTTCTTCTCATGATGGCTTGACTTTTTGAAGCCATCATGCATGAAATGATGGTTGCCTTTGAGTGTTGGATTTGTGGTGATCATTTGATTTTTCCTCATCATCTTTTGCTTTCCAACCACCCCCTTGTCTTTGTTCTTTCTCTCTCTAATCACACATGGTAAGGGGGGCCGGCCATTCCATGGTGAAAAAAATTGATATTCATGAGTTGAGAAAAAAATGTTACACTCATTCTTTGTATGCTCCATTTCTCCCCCCTCTCTCCAAGTTCCTTTTCCTCCACCACAAAAGGCAATCTCCAAGAACCCCAAATGAGACACAAGTTTCTACACATATTCTACAGCGAATCTTGGGCACGTCGAGTAGCCGGCTTCGTGCCCGAGTTGCCTCGGCATTGAGGTGGGAGCCCGTAAACGATGTAGGCGATGTGGTGCACTTCCGGCGACGAGGAGGAGACGGGACATTCCGCAGGAGATTGGGACGACGACGAGAAGACCGGAGGACTTGGATCGTCGGTATATCTCTTTCCCATCTTGTTGTTAGCTAGGACTAGTTAGTGGTTCGATCCGGGTATTAGTGCGCGGCGGTTTGCCAGTTCAAGAAAATTTAAGTTTATCACCGCTTCCGCATTTGGCTGTCGGATTGACGGCCGGGGCGCCGCCGTGCACTTACAGTGGTATCAGAGCCTCGCCATTAACTTAGTCTAGCTTGGTTTAATGTGTTTTGCGTTTCCGATCGACCAAAATTCCAAAATCTACATTTTAGTTCGCATCAGTTTTCTGTTGAAATTTTTTGGTGTCCAAAAATTTTTCAGGTTGTATAAAAGTACTGTGCAGGAAATTCTAAGACTACTGGAAAAATTCGACACAGTCAGTCGACCAATGTAGCGCGGATCCGCGGCCAAACCCCCCATTGGGCCGCGGATCCGCCGCACATTGGTGTCGTGACTGCATCAATTTTTTCCAGTGGGCTTCTGGGCTTAAAATAGGGGTTTTGGAATATTAAAATTGGGCCAATTATTTCTGTGAGTGCTACAGTATTCCTTTGGGGCCCACTTGTTAATTTTTGATCGATCGGATATTTTAAACACATTATTTCACAGTATTTACATTATATCTGCGACCGTGAATGTCACTTGATCGGTAAATCCATTCTAACTGCTATAGCCCGGTTAGACGGATTTGCGAACGTGACTTTCACGTTGATGTTCTGTTTTTGCTGTGATGTTGCGGATCGGTCGTGGGGGATAGCCTGGATGCAATTCTAGTACAGTTGTGGTTGTATTATGTACATTTGATATTGCGGGGCGAGCGTCCGACATGTGGACTGCCGTCACTGCCTGTTTGTATTATTATTTTGGGGCACGACCTGGTTGCGGTCAATGTACCCGTTGTATGTATATTTTACTTTCTGTACTAGGATTGCCCCGCGGAGGGGTGCACGGATAGCCGGGTTCTAGAGGGCAACAAGCCCGCATCTCATGGCATTGGGACGGAGGGGGCTTCACTCTAGGATTGGCGGGCTATTCGCCGCACTCGTAGGGGGTACAGGTTGACCCAGGAGGGGTGCCCAAGTTACCGGATTCCGTGAAGTGCTGGGTGGTCCATTCACGGCGCTGAAGGGGGCTGCCTCGCTTCAGGTTTTGGCGGGTGACTTTCCGCACCCGTAGGGGTCTAGGATCTCATTGCACAGGCTATCCACACGACCAGGGGAACGTCGGGTTTCAGCGGCTCTGTGAAACCCGGGGATCCCAGATATCTGTATTGTTTCTGTGATGCTGTTCATTCTCTGTGATGTTGCATTTTATTCACGCCTTGAGCGAATATAATATATTGGTATATATATTAGTAGATGTTGTATATGTTTTACATCCGCGCTAGTCCAGTCCCCGCTCTGTCGTTAGTTAGCTAACCTAACGGGTAATGACGGGACCCAGTGGCGAATGCGGATGACATATACGTACATCAGTATATTTTCGTTCTTTTTGGTGTGATCAATTGATGGGACTGCGTTGATTCGGATCAATGCAAGTTAAAAACAAACCTAATCTGATGTTATTGGAACACTTTTCAAAAAGCTGTTATTGCAAGGACGTTCACTTTTGTTTTGCATCGCGGTATTCATTTAGAATATCCTGCTCCTCAGTCGACGAGGCAAGGGCCGAGATCCCTTCACCGGGAGTGACCCCTTGGACAAAAAGTTTGCGTCAGGGCATTAACTTCACTATAGCCGATTACTTTTGCTTTGCACCGTGGTATTCAGTTGGAATATCCTGCACCTCATTCTACGGGGAAAGAGCCGAGATCCCTTCACCGGGAGTGACCTCTTTAGCGAAGGTTTTCGTCACTATATTTTTAAAAGCTATCAGTTCCTTCAACGATATCAAGTTCTTTACATTAAAGGTTTTCGCCAAAAACCATTCGTAGCCCTCCGTCGTTTCATATGGGTGGTCAATAGTATTCAAGCTGTGTATGTTGGCCAAAGTCAAGGCACAGTGATTGGTAGCTATTGGGTATTCATATGCAGCATAGATAGATGCGTTGGTTTGGGACAGTCGTACTGCCATTTTGGCCAAAGTCAAGGGTAGGTACGGGTGGATTCAAATTAACCTGGAGAATGACGGGTAGAACTTGACATGTGACTTATGATATGTTGGCCAAAGTCAAGGTCATAAGAGCATGGGGCAGAAATCACATCGGGAGTTTCAAAAGAACTGAAACTTGCCAGATATGCGCATACCTTCTGGAGTGTGATGACGTGAGCGGATTCCGTCACGTTATCATGCGATGAGAGTTGGATCCCGATTCCCACTGATGAGTTAGTTTACTCCTCGGGTGTTCCCGACTAATTCTTCTTTTAGGTTTGGAGGAGAATTTGAGATACAGTGGGAGGATTCCAGATTAGATAAATTGGTAACCATTCTGATCTAGGTTAGAGTGCACGCTGAGTGTTTCTTTTCTCTCTCTCTTTGGTAGCGACCATTGACCCGACCCTAAGACTATAACTCAGTGACCAAAATTAACCGAACCTTCTTAACATTGGCTTTTGGATTGTCAGAGTTGCAAACCTCATTGCCACTCCTACTTTTACCCTTTTCTCCAGGACACCCCGTATTACTACGAACGTCCACTTCCATTGGACAAAACCATCGTATGGTTAGATACGAACTCGAAGGAATTTATTCGAGGATGGTTTCAGGTTCTGGAGGAAACGGATAGGATTATTCAGTTGTCTTTTCTTTTTACCTTCTCTCAGGTTGCGAGTACTCCTTAGTTTAGGAGATAGTACACCTATTACGCAAATTGGATAGTCTTCTTCCAAACCTTAGGCTGGTGCCGACCGGTAGGGAATGAAGAAAACCAATTAGCCTAACGATGGTGTACAGAAGGTATTAAGTTCAGACAAAGCAAGGGATTAGTAAGAGGGCAAGGTAAATTGCAACAGATATTCACGACCAAACCAAGTATTCCTTCGCCAATCCTAAAATCACCTTTGTATTTCTCCAAGACACTCCGTATCACTACGAAGATCCACAGTTTATTTGGATACTCCATCGTATGGTTATATACGAACTCGAATGGAACTTGTTCCAGTTCGGGGATGGATTCTGGTCCAGGAGAAATAGGAATAAGGTTTATTCGGTTGTCTTTTATCTTCACCCTCTCTCACTGCGAGTGTTCCTATGATTGGGACAGTACACCCATTATGCTTATTGGATAGTCTTCTTCCAAACCATAGGCTGGTGCCGAACGGTAGGGAAGGAAGAAAACCATTTGGCCTAAAGGGGTGTACAGAAGGTAAAGACTAAAGACATAAGAAGGGATTTGGAGAGGTGGCAAAGAATTATACGGTTACAGTCGTGAATCTGGAAGAGGCATTACTAGGAATACCAGGATACCCCAATGAAACATTTCAATGTTTCAGTTTCACTGTGTACTGTTAAAGGAAAACTGATTTCCCAATTAGATACTTACTCCAGGGTATGTATTTACCAGGTACGATTCTCACATCTGTATGGTTTTACAGATGATGAGTGGGAGTAAGTTATTGGGAATTGGGTGATTATCCTCATTATATCGGGATTCGTTGTAATCGGTGATATTTGAGGAAATCACCTGGGCTGTTTGCCGGTTGGCAAATATTTGGTTTTGAATATCCGCTGTTATGCACCAATTTCAAAATCGATATATCTGTACGTCTATTTTCATAGAGTGAGATATACCCTTTTGAAATTATGTCTGCGACATTTACCTATATCAGTGGATGGTTAGGTAAGGAGCATTAAACAGCGGTGTAATTCTTCTTAACCATAAGTACAGTTTTCAGCCTACGACACACAGTGAATGAGTTATCAAACTCAAGGGACTTATACAGAGTATTGTATGTTGTCCAGGGTCCATCAGGACAGAGGGGTTGGTCCTCGTACTATATTCGGTTTACTTATGACTTCTCTAGTTTTTTGACAGGTGTTTCGTGGAAACACAGGGTCCGAATTTTGAGAAGTTATAGGTATTTGAATAGAGTAGAGAACCAGGTGTAGCAAGTATCGGGGTTCTTCAAAGAGATCGAAGATGTAGATACTTGTGTATGGTATTAAGTTGATAGTAATGACTAAGAGAACTTGCTTCTTTTTCAGGTTACTCATAATTGGAAGCATTCCTAAGTTGAGTAACGCTGATCGGCCTCCTTCCATTTAGTTGACATGCACTGGAGACAGTTGCATGATTTGAATCTGGTTCAATTAAATCAGTGCCTCTGGTCCTATATGGGATATAGAACAGTTCATATCTTAACGATGTTAAGGTACGGGGAGTTGTCCGGTTTATGATTAAAACCAGACACTGGACAACTCAAGGCACGTTTCTGTAATGGCTGTTTGTGGGTTGACCCAGGCTATGACGAGGGTTGACTTTCTACCATCTGGATGAACAATAGCAATATTGTTCTAGACTCGCCACAGTTTTATTAAAAATGGATTTTTTTCAGAAAATAGTAGTGGGAGTATGGTAGAACTGGAAGTGATTCCAGAACCACAAACGATTACTGAAGATTTGATAAGGAACCTAAAGATTCAATCTGGATTGACATTCCATTGGCCACTCCGCAGATAAGGTGGGTAACTTCAGGCACCCGAGAGGTACTACGGTAGCCTTAAGGACGGTGACAGGGAAGTTCTTGTTTACCCACAATTACCATTGCTGTTGTTCCAGGCTGCGAGACCCGGCGGGAGGATGAGTATAGCGTCGTTCTAAACTAGTTTTAGAAGTGGACGTCTATATGACTCTGCCAGAGGGTTGTCGTAATCAGTGGGAGCAGCGGAAGCATTGGTAGACAGGTAGCTTATGTCTATTTATAGACTGAAGCACCAGTAGCGGAGATAGATCATCTATTTCTGATGTGACAGTCATAGGTTTGACTTCACCAGAATAGGGGATGGATCTGTTGAGAAGGTAGTAGGGTGTGATGTCCTGGTATTTGGATGACATACACAGAGTAGGAAAAGAAACTCCTATACTACAATCGGTTATACTTTGGTCGTCACACAGTGTTTTCTCCACAAAGGAAATGGATTTTATATCAGACATACTGGTTACTAGATCTATGGTTTTAGATCTAGATTTGGGTAGTCTCCCAATCAGGGTACTTAGACAGCATTCTAAGAGTATTTAGAATGGACGACTCCTGGCACGGTAGTGTACCTGCAGGTGATGGAGTCACCCTCTCTAAAGGTGTCTTATAGACTAAAGTAGAGAGGGAAGTGCATGATTGGCAGATCACTTGCTCAGGCGATTGAGTCAATCATGAAATGTCAAGTACCACACCAGACATTGTTCTTTCACTAGATGCAATAAGTTGATATTGATCCAATCCTGGAGAAACAGTTGGAAGCAGTTTTAGAACATAAGTGGATGTTCTAGGGATATGATAACGACAGCCTCATTCGGGAAACAGTTATCATTCCAGGCTTCCAAGGTGACATGGACGACAAGGAGGTTGTCAGAATTATAGTTCTCCTTCTGACGAGGGGTAGTATTTTGGACAGGTGGTCCAAGGCAATACTGAGGGAGGCATGGCGCAGGATACTGATTAAGTTCAGTTTACGATACAGTCTAAGAAGTTTGGATTTGGAGTTCATTTATGAGCTATGTCCCATCAGACATCCAGACACATTCTAAGACAGGTATTGCTCTTTTCGGGAGATGGTTTCTCCGCGAACTTGAGATATAGAGAGACAATGAAAGAAACATCAAGACGAATCCACTCACTAAGGCTATTCCTCGAACGCAATAGTTTCGCAAACGAGCTTTGTGAGACTGACTAGTAGAGGAGTTGGGTGTTCGGTATCACACGGGCTGTGAGTATGCGACATCGCAATAATTAGCCTTGAGTGCAAGTGGGAGATTGTTGGAGATAGTGCCCTCAGAGTCAATTATTAGGTCACAGGTACGTGATTGTAATGATTGATGGAGGACCTATCCCGGTAGGACAGTCTTACTCGAGATGATAGTATGCTATCTGGTTTACCTTTATCATCGTGTACTGTTTTAAGTGACCTGACACGTCGCTATTACACGTTGATAGAGCCCCTAGGATTCATGCTTGACCACCAGCAGTATGAGGGCGATCATATAAGTGGGAGCTGGGGGTCTATAAGCATATCCTTAAAAGGTCCCTAGTCGTGAGAGTTTCGAGACAGGGCATCGATTCTCCATAGTAGACTAGTGTATACAGTCGAGACCCCGACGAGGGGCGGTGGCCGGTCTCACAAGCCACTGGTGTCAGTTGGATCACCTAAGATGTATACAGGTGCTCATTGGGTTATGAGTACACCGGACAGGACTCGCCGGGAACATGCCAGTTGGTCATATACCAGACGTCAGATGGCAGTTCCCTGGTGACATGTGTACAGGTTAGTTCATCGACCTGGGGATCGTCATTTGTCTTGTGTGAGTTCCCACTGTACTTTGATTACTACCCTACCACGGCTCAAAGGAGTCGTGCAAACAGGTTTTAGTTGGGTGCAGTCCCGAGCCACATGGAGGCAGTGAGCGTATCTTCAGGGGTTCGTCTCTCCCGGTATTGGGGGTGAGGTCGTGCTGTGTCTAGGAGAGCCATTACACGAAGCCCTCGGCCGAGGCAAGGAGATTTACTGGTAGGTATTCCAGTAGTATCTCAGGGTGTTCTGGGCTACACTCCGACACGACTTGTACCGCTTTTGGGGGTCTGACTTTTACCAACCCCCTAGGCCCGTCATGCGATGCTCATAGACGAACGGACCGGACTGTACGGATATTGTCACTGACAGGCTCAGTAGGGAGTCAGGCTGAGTTCGCTCACAGACGTCCCTTTTGGTCAATACCTGGTGGCCCGTTATGTATTGGCTTATACCTCTAACGTGCTAGTGGTTAAATCCACAACCAAGGTGTTGACGAGTCTTTAGAGTCCCCCACATTTCAGTTACTCAGCTTTCGGGCGAAAGGTTGTAGAGGCCGTATGGAGATATGGCAAGGTCCGATCAGATACGTGCGGTATTGCACGGATCAGGATCGGACAGTTTGTACTATAGGCCGTATGATTATATGGCAGGGTTCGATCAGATACGTGCGGTATTGCACGGATCAGGATCGAACAGATATTACTAGCCGGCTTTGGTTTAAGCCGGATCCTAGTATAGTACAGTGTAGATTTTGTCTCATTGCATTTGTATTTCGGTCGAAATACAGATGCGGGTGTGTATGCACAGTATCGGGGTTTTCCTGTAATTTATTACGGGACCAGTTTTCTGGAGTTGCCAGTTTGCTTTCCGTTTCGGCCGATTTCCATTGTTCCGTTCATTGGCCGAAGATTGGTGGAGGAGGGTTTATTTGCATTGTTGCAAATAGGCATTAGTGGAGGGGGTTCTTTGCATCTATTTGTATCATGATGGTTTTCATGATAAGCACCATCACTTGACTTCTTCTTCTCATGATGGCTTGACTTTTTGAAGCCATCATGCATGAAATGATGGTTGCCTTTGAGTGTTGGATTTGTGGTGATCATTTGATTTTTCCTCATCATCTTTTGCTTTCCAACCACCCCCTTGTCTTTGTTCTTTCTCTCTCCAATGATACATGGTAAGGGGGGGCCGGCCATTCCATGGTGAAAAAAATTGATATTCATGAGGTGAGAAAAAAATGTTACACTCATTCTTTGTATGCTCCATTTCTCCCCCCTCTCTCCAAGTTCCTTTTCCTCCACCACAAAAGGCAATCTCCAAGAACCCCAAATGAGACACAAGTTTCTACACATATTCTACAGCGAATCTTGGGCACGTCGAGTAGCCGGCTTCGTGCCCGAGTTGCCTCGGCATTGAGGTGGGAGCCCGTAAACGATGTAGGCGATGTGGTGCACTTCCGGCGACGAGGAGGAGACGGGACATTCCGCAGGAGATTGGGACGACGACGAGAAGACCGGAGGACTTGGATCGTCGGTATATCTCTTTCCCATCTTGTTGTTAGCTAGGACTAGTTAGTGGTTCGATCCGGGTATTAGTGCGCGGCGGTTTGCCAGTTCAAGAAAATTTAAGTTTATCACCGCTTCCGCATTTGGCCGTCGGATTGACGGCCGGGGCGCCGCCGTGCACTTACAACCTTTCCGCTGGTTCTCCGTATACAAAGATAGATTAGATGTTCATTTCAACGTTGTTTCACAGCTTTGAAATGATTATCTATTCTATTACAGTGTACTCGGAGAACAGCGGGGAGGTGCTGCCGAAATTTACTCGAAACGGTTGAAAGCACAAGTGATGGGCGTTCGCTCTATACATTCTTAATGGGATAGAAGCCTACCCCCGACAGCCGGAACACATACATACAAACGCATAATTAGAGAGCGATTCGAGATGTTCGGGTTAAAACCAATATATGATAATATGAAACCTTCATATTCCCATCGATACCCATATATGAAACTAAAAGCGCCACTTAGTCCCCGTCTATCGGTTAACATACGTGCGATGCTCGTCGTGACCTAGAACCATACGAAGGTTGTTAAATATCGGACAGTATAGCTCGATACTAACAACCGTCGTATAGTCTACACGAAGAGAAAATTCAATCGTATGGTAACCCATAGATTTGTCCCGTGTGGACAAGTTAAGAATGTATAAAGCAAACGCCTTCATTCACTTGTGTTTTCATCCGTTTCGAGATATTTCGTCGGTACCTTTCCGCTGGTTCTCCGTGTACAAAGATAGATTAGATGTTCATTTCAACGTTGTTTCACAGCTTTGAAATGATTATCTATTCTATTACAGTGTACTCGGAAAACAGCGGGGAGGTGCTGCCGAAATTTACTCGAAACGGTTGAAAGCACAAGTGATGGGCGTTCGCTCTATACATTCTTAATGGGATAGAAGCCTACCCCCGACAGCCGGAACACATACATACAAACGCATAATTAGAGAGCGATTCGAGATGTTCGGGTTAAAACCAATATATGATAATATGAAACCTTCATATTCCCATCGATACTCATATATGAAACTAAAAGCGCCACTTAGTCCCCGTCTATCGGTTAACATAACGTGCGATAATTTATTCTTTTCAACGACAAACGCACACACAAAGCATATACACGGATTTTCTCCTTTGTCAGTAACTATCCCGTTCTTATATTTCTCAATATAGTCAGCATAACCTACAATTTATATGTTATTCAATCTAACATGGCCCATGAGTACGTCAGAGTTAAGGACTGGATGTATGTGGATTGGAAACAACGTATGCAACCTAAGTTTGTCGCAGGAGTTGCTGCTTTCCTTGAATTTGCACGAGCACATAATAAGATCATAATAGAGAAGATTCTCTGTCCGTGCGATAGATGTGGCAATAAGTACTGGCAGAAGGTAGAATTGGCAGAGCTTCATATTGTAAAACATGGGTTTACTAGACTTTATTCAACTTGGAAATATCACGGGGAAGGAGAAGAATGCAGTACTGCGGTAGAAGAAGAAGGAGAACACGATAATGCGGCAGGAGAAGAAGAAGAATTCGGTAATACGGCAGGAGACGGAAATTTATTTCCATCAGAAGAAATGGAGGATATGGTAGAGGCTGCCCTAGGTGAATCTATTCATACCGAAGATGACATTCCTTCCAGTCAAGGACCGCGTGCGGATAAATATGAAAATTTCATGAATGATGCTAGGAAACCAATTTATGAGAATGCGAAGTATTCCACCCTCTCATGGTTCGTCCAACTTTTCCAAATTAAGTGCCTAAATGGATGGAGCAACAAGTCATTCACAATGCTTCTTTCGTTCTTGAAAGATTCTATGCCTCCGGGAAATAATGTGCCCGAAAGCTGGTACGAAGCCCAGAAAATGATGTCTGATTTGGGTCTAAAGTGCGAGAAGATTCAAGCATGTCCTAAAAATTGCGTGTTGTACCGGAAAGAGAATTCAGATTTGAAAGAGTGTCCAACATGCAGAGAGGCCAGGTATAAGCCGAAAGATTCTGATAAGAAGCCTGATATACCTGTGAAGATAGCACGATATTTTCCCATAACACAGAGGCTACAGAGGCTATTCAGGTGCAAGAAAACAGCCGAGGCAATGATTTGGCATCACCGTGCTCCTCCAAGCGAAAATGGAAAAATGAGCCATCCAAGAGATTCACCGGCATGGAAGGATTTCGATAGGAGGCACGCAATATTCAGTAGCGATCCTCGCAATGTCCGGCTCGGACTGGCTACCGATGGCTTTTGCCAATTCAACTATATGGCTGGAAGTCACAGTACATGGCCCGTTGTAATGAAAATTTATAATCTGTCGCCTTGGTTGGCTATGGACCAATCATACTTTATGATGCCTCTTCTTATCGACGGACCAAACTCACCAGGGAACAATATCGACGTCTATCTCCGACCTCTGATCGAGGAGCTGAAAACTTTGTTCATTGATGGTATAGAGACATATGATTCAAACACAAATACAACCTTCATACTGCGTGCGGCTTTAATGTGGACAATTAATGACTTTCCTGCGTATGGAATGCTATCAGGTTGGTTTGTACATGGTCACAAAGCATGTCCTCATTGCCATGAACACACAACATTAAAATTTTTGAACTTTAGCAGGAAGGTTTGTTATTGCGGCCATCGACGTTTTCTGCCTCCAGACCACCCCTACAGGTTAGACACGGTTCACTTTGATGGTCATCAGGCGCTTCTTGGAGCTCCATCCCCATTATCCGGAGAGGACGTGACTGCTAAATGGGATGGTTACAATAACGTGACCTTCGGGATGGATCCGACGAAACAGGTCAAACCACAATATTGGAACAAGCTAAGCATTTTCTTCGAGCTTCCGTACTGGTCTACAAATTCAGTGCGTCATTGTCTGGACGTCATGCATATAGAGAAGGGAGTATCAGAGCACATACTTAACTTGCTTCTGTGTAAAGACGGGAAATCGAAAGACAACATGAATGCTCGGATGGATCTACAAGAGTGGGGAATAAGAAGTGAATTGCACCCTAGACCGGTAGCGGGTAAACCCGGCAAGTTTGTACTTCCCAATGCCGCTTATCATATGTCACAACCGGAGAAGAAAAGATTCCTGCAGTTGTTGCATGATTTGAAAGTGCCCACAGGTTTCTCAGGATCATTCAGCAAGAAAATAAAAATTGTGAAGGGCAAGATCGATGGGCTGAAAAGTCATGATCACCATGTTATCGTGGAGCACCTTCTTCCATTAGCCCTCAGGACTTCTCTCCCTGACTTGGTTGGTCTAGTAATCAACGACCTATGTTGTTTTTTCAGGGAGTTGTGTGCTAAAAAACTGGAGGTTGCGACGCTGGATAAATTAGAAAATTCTATTGCGTTGATACTTTGCAAGTTTGAGCGTATTTTCCCACCGTCATTTTTCGATATCATAATACACTTGACGGTTCATCTTGCAACTGAGGCGAAGTTAGCCGGACCAGTACAATATCGATGGATGTATCCCGTCGAGAGGTACGTGTAATTTTTCGTTTCGCGCAATTTATAAATTTATTGTTGTCATGTATGCCCGTATTTATTTATTCAACATATTCTCATTAGGTACCTCTACACTCTTAAGAAGTATATACGCAATAAAAATCGACCAGAGGGTTCTATTATGCAAGGTTATCTTCTTGATGAAGCAACCACATTTTGTTCCCGCTATCTGGACGAGAACATTGAGACAAGGCTTAACCGACCACAAAGAATTCAAGACGGGCCATATGGTAAAGCCGAGTATAAGAGGGTAGACACTATGTTTATCAACAAGATATACCGGTTTATCTTGCTTAATTGCGCATATCTTGAACAAATTAGAGAGTAAGTTCTTTTGGATTAATTGTTATATCTGTGTTTGTATTTGTATGAAATGACATAATATTAATGTCACAATTACTTGTCGAAAACAGAACTCATTTTAACGAGGTACGTGAGAGGCATCCTGATTGGAACGAAGAACGTTTGGAAAAATACCATCAGGATAATTTTTGTGATTGGGTCACAGCTCATGTAAGTTATTCGAATAACATTTTATTGCTATCAGTTTTAATCTAAACTTGTATCGTTATGTATTTTGTCGTAAAATTTGTTTTGTTAGATCCACGATCCGAACTTGTCTGCATCATTTGAGAGTGATTCAAGATGTTTAGCTCAATTTCCTAGTATGGAGGTTGCATATTACAAAGGATTTGGTGTCCTTGGATACAAATTCGAAGTTAAGGACATAGAAACATCTAGAACCACTCAGAATAGTGGGATTGCGACGGTAGGATCGGACGGTGTGATTTATTATGGGTACTTAAATTGTATACTCGGCATCCACTATCCCGGACGATCAGACCCCTTTTATATATTCCAGTGTACTTGGTACGATCCGCGAACCGATACGGACAGGTGGAGAAGCAGTCTTGGGACTTGGAAAGATGAATATGGATTGACCAATATGAACACACTTCGATTTTACGGTCAGGACGATCCGTTTATCTTTCCGAACCAAGCGTTCCAAGTATACTACTCACAGTGTTTGAAGCATGCGGGGTGAAGTGTTGTATGCCGATGGAAACCTAGAGATGTCTACGATGTCCCAGAATACGAGGACAGCGATGAGGACGAAGAAGAGAGAAGGCTTAAAGTGCTCCGACCGTCTGTTTCGAAGGACGGGTTGTCTTCGACCGATCATGAAGTTACGTGGGTTAGAAATGACATCGACGATGAAATCCAAGTAGATATGTATGATGCGCCCACGAAACGAAAAAGGTTATCAGTAATGTTATATTAGTACTTCACATTTTACGCTCTAGATCATATATAGTCGATACTTTTAATGATTGTCTAATGCGTCCACGAACCGTTTATCTAGATTTGATGACGATGTCGGGAGCAGCGAGGGGCGGCAGGAGCTCCAGCCGCGGCAGAGGCAGAGGCAGAGCGGTTCTGCCGCCCGGAGAGCTCCGTAGGGAGCTTCAGAGGGCCGGTCTTGCACCCAGATCGGAGACCCCTTCGGATGCCTCCTTCCGTGTTGATTTAGCCACACCTCCAGGTATACTGCACGTATATCCATTTTGAATGTAATATTACAGATATTCATGCATGTTTATGTCAAAATTACTTATATTGTCAATGTTTGATTGTCTAGTTGTTGGTGATGCGTCCACATCTGGGACAGAGGCCACCCCCGCTCCTCCAGGTATGTTTATGTATCATATAGTGTATGTATATTGATTTAGAATGCTATATCATAAATACACACATTCCTTTTGCTCTTACTTAGCAATTTTTATTATTGTCTAGCTGTAGGTGGTGACACCACCGCACCTGCGGGTATGTTTATATATCCTATAGTGCATGCATATTGATTTAGAACGTTATATTATTGATCTACACATTCTTTTTGCAATTACTTATATAATCTATTTTTAATTGTCTAATTATAGGTGGTGCGTCCACACCTTCGACAGGGCCCACTCCTGCCGCTTCCATACCCTCTGCATCATCTGCAGGTTAGTATGAATAAATTTAAAATATTTATTCATTTTACATATACTCTATAGAATAAATATGAACTTCATGGAAATTTAGCATCGATGTTTATTTTATAGTTGGAGGGGATGCGTCCGGGTCCGGGACCCCGGTTGTTCCTCACCGGAGGAACTATCGTCCCGCTCGTGCTGCTGCTCGGGCCTAGGCTCGTGCGCTAGTCACCGGAGGTATATATCACACTTGAATTTTTGTTTAACCTTGATTTCTTAAAACAACTTTGTCTTATTATTGATTGTCTTGATATTTCGTGCAGACGCAGGGCCTCTCCATCCCCAGAGGGGGACTCGAGGCCCGAATCAGTCCCATAGGCTGAGGCCTGATAGAGCTAGGGGGGAGGCAGCATTCCCCCTATTTTTTACCCTAGACTATCGCTATACCGGTCCTCATGCCGAGAGGTTCGGCCGGTATTTGGGGGACGAGAGCCGGATCGTGAAGAACTATCCACTTCACGTTGAGTGGGACGAGCAGCACCAGCGCTCATTTGCCCTCTTCTTTGATCAGGCTCGGGTGCGTATTAATATATATTTTCATTTGATCTATCCAATATATTTATTATTAACATTTGCAATCTAATAACAATGTTTTTTTTTTGTATTTTCAGTTGGATTACGATTTTCAGCCTGTAGCCGACCCTGATCACCCGGGGAGGGTGCTCGACCTTCATGCTCTGTACAATGGCCTGATGAAGAACATGCAGGCCAAGGTCCGATACAACAGGAATGAGCTGAAGGCCGACTGCTACTCCCTGTGGATGGCGACCCCCGAGGCAGAGAGAGCGGCCCTCCTATCTACTCCGGCGTTTGCGAGGGTCGACGTAGAGACATGGCCTCTATTGTGCGCTTATCTCGACTCCCAACGCAAACAGGTACGTATTTTAAATTTAATTCATTATTTATGATATAATTTATTTCTTTGTGTTTCTTAATTAGAAAACTAAATGTTAATGCGTTGTGCAGAAACAGGCCGCTCAGAATACGGAGAACAGGAAGTCGGCGAAGAGGGGTCGCCCCACTTACACAGGTGGCTCGAGGAACATTACTCGAGCCATGGAGTTATCGGTAAATTAAGAGTTATTCTCTAATATTCTGCAATATTAAGAGTTATTCTCTAATATTTCTAATATTAAGAGTTACTTTCTAATATTGCAGACATCTCGGACCGTGGCGTCAGGTGGTACACCGAGCGTGCTGTCCGCATATCTTGCCGTCCACGGCACCTCGACAGATCCCGCCACGGGCGAGCTTCGATATCCCGACGTCGCTACCCAGGAGTACTGCGTAAGTGTTAATATTTTTTCTACCCAAATTTGAAATTTTAGTTTTGGAAGGTTCAAGTTTAAATTTTATACTTATACTTTACTGCTTATTGTGGGTGTAGGAGCGGGTGGTTGAGCAGGCCCAGGCCTCGGGGATCGATTTTACCGGACAGAACGATCCGAGGCTGCTGACCCCAGTTCTGGACGCCGCACACGGAGGGCACCACGAAGGTTGGGAGAGAGGCCGGGGACTGGGCCCTAGCAGGGCCCATATGAGGTTGGACTCCACCCCGGCGGTTACTTCCTCCGTCTCCAGTGACCGGCATGTCCATCAGGAACTGGATAGCTTGAGGGCCAGCGTTCAGGAGTTGAAAGAGATGCTGGTATGTATACTACTTTATAGTAAAATATCATTTTATATTATATACATATCAACATATCCATAATTAGTACGTAGCTTGAGCTTATTTGGTTTTAGACATAAGTTTGATTAATCATACATACATATGTAATTAAAATAAACAACGCTTTTCCAAACTAGATATCCAAACAGGGTTTCGAAATAACTTAATAATGATACGAATTCGAATAATACACAGTTCTTACACGCTTCTTACACACGTTATGTCCAGACGCGACAGGGTAGATCGGCCGAGCCTCCACATGCATCTCCTTCGGCTGCGGCTCCGCAAGCCACTGCATCGGCTGCGGTTCCGCAGACAGCTCCTGTAGCTCCACCGCCCACTCAGACTCCCGCAGCCGCGGCTCCGCAAGCGACTACCTCGACGGCGGCTGCGCAGACCACATCGCCGGCTCCACATGCCGCTCAGACTCCCGCTCGCGACGAATTGCAGAGTTTATTGACCGAGGAGCAGGCGTGCGTTATTCTATCGTTATTCAGAGGTAGAGCTGGACCGAGCTAGGGTAGATTTTTGGTTCTTATTTTTTGAAACATGTATTTATTTATATCATACACATTGTACTACATTTTGAAACGATATTGATATTGGTTTGTATTTATATCATATTCAGTTTTTGTGTTTCTTTTGTATATTATATATATGCGTGAGATGTGATTATGAATACTGCAATATATGATTTGATTGATGTATATATTATTGTGCACAGGGCGGGAAAAAATCAAGCAGCCCATTTTTTTAAAAAAAATACAGACAATATGTACCTACGGATTAATCCGTAGGTATATATGTTGCCCCTACGGATATATCCGTAGGGGCAAAATATCAGCAGTAACTGATATTTCCCCCATGATCTTAGTGCCAGGGGGTTGGGATTGCCCCTACGGACATATCCGTAGGGGCCTATGCCACTCCCCTACGGCGTTATCCGTAGGGGCCAAATATCAGGAATCCTGATATTGTGCCCCTACGGACTCGTACCTACGCATATATCCGTAGGGGGTAGTACATGCCCCTACGGACATATCCGTAGGTCTAAGTAATATATTAAAATAAACCGTAAATAATATAAAATCTTAGTCCCTACGGCTTAATCCGTAGGGACAACAGGACCTACACATAAATCCGTAGGGGTAAAAATTTGCCCGTAGGGGCAAGTTCAGGGTCTCAACTTGCACCTGCGACCTTTGCACCTACGGGGTATTTTTTCGCCCCTACGTATATATCCGTAGGGGCAACCCTTATTTGTAGTAGTGACTTGAATATCTTCGGCATTTGATCTTGATATAATTCCTGCACAATTATCTCAATAAATGATGTTAGTAGAATTTGTTTTTATTGAGATATTATCTTTAACCATTTGTCATGATATTTTAGTTTTAAGAGAATTGGTCAAAGGTATTTAATAAGGTAAGCATATTAAATGGGCCAAATGTTACATGGATAATATATGCTTACTTTTTCCTTCTAATGTTAATTATAATATATAAACACATGAAAATAGTATTTTTATAGATAAAACCTCATATGTGTCATATATTATAATAAACACCTTTTTTATATAGAAATAGTAAGAAAAATGTCATATTAAAAGTGTAGTTTTATCAACTGAACAAATACCCCCAAACTTAATTTTGATCGTCCCGAGCAAACTAGTTATTCAAGAGAAGGAGAAAAAGAAGAAGAACTAAGTAGCACACTTTCGTAGGCAACACGATTGCACTGAGCACGTGCAACAAGCCGTTAAACCTCTAGGTGTCCCTAGTAGGAGGAGTGTTGTCTCTTGAGGGTTTTCAGCGGATTACACCCACAAAATCCTATAATAAAAGAAAGATGGTGAAAGTTACATACAAAGATAAGAATTATGAAAGAAAGAACTTGAAAATAAGAGTTTTCAACAACACCAGTTTTTCAGTTGCTATGAGCCCTATCTCAATGGTCGTGAAAAGATATTAGAAATCACATCATCCCTTAATAAAATATAGCCTTTAGTTTTCCTCCCTATCTTTCATCCAAAAATTGATCATATACCCCTACGTGTGTGTAAAGGACATCCCTACACTTAGAGAATTCAATTCAAGCTATCATACTCTTGTCCATCTTCCAAAGTACTTTTTAATCGGTGAATTTTTAATGAATTTGCTCACACATCCTTCATGCGGCCGTTAATATTTCTTGAGGTACTAACCGATCGATTACAAAATGTGCTTGCAAATTAAGGTGTAATTTCTCGTCTTGCAACACCTTGGCTCAGCAGTGGCTCCCAAACCAGTTGGTCTAAGGCACTAGGTGATAAGGCACCCTCGCTATATTTTTTATGCTGCCTTGGTAATTACAAAACCAGTGTTCATTTTTTTCTTCACCGCTTATATTTTATTTTATTTTCCTTCATACTAAGGCTTTTATACAAGAGCATTTCAAGGTATTCTCTACTATCCCAAGTTTCAAGATGTGTGTAAGCGCGTATAGTAGGGTATCAACGTTCAAATGTTTGGCCTCAAGAATAGGGATTATTTTTCAGACTTATTTTTATTCTCAGATTAGCAATTTCCTTCATCTTACTAACCCTTAGGACAACAACTCATAACTACTTATTACTAGTTTTGTTTAAGAAAACATCTAACTTTCTTGCTTTTCTCAAACTAATTCTATCTTTCATATGTAAATTTTCACTTTCTAACTTTCATTATCAAAAAAATTTTGTGCTTAAATATAGTATAATGCAAAGTAACGCATAAATAAGCACAAACCTTCCCCAAACCAGTTTGCAACAGTGTCCTCACTGTTGTCATCTTTTAAATCTCAAAATCTGTAGACTTGGGAGGAAAAGTTATCAAAGGGGACAAGAAATAATGAAAGTGAAATTCTCCCCCAAACTTATTTTTTTGGCTCGTAATTTTGTAAAAATTTTCTTTCAAGAGCCAAAATATTTCCCCCTAAACTTAAGTAAAATCGTATTAAGCATTTAAAATTATGAGGGGGGTTAAAGTGATTGGTCAAAGTAAAGCCTTACAAAGACCAAAAGTCAACACCAACCATTCAAAATTTTATCGATGAAGCACTAAGGTTGATGGAAGAACATGTCGCCTATTGATGTGAAGAAGTGGGAAGGAGATAAGAGGTGTAATGGAAAAGGTTTACGTCTCGGTTTGTAGAGATGAAACAATGATGATGGATTACTCGCATTCTCAGTCTTGATAAAAAGAAGATGTGGCAGTTCAATTTCTTTGGGTTGGGGTTGATTCATCACAACACCCATGTCTTCTTAGAATGCGAGTTCTAGCGAAGATTTCTTCAAAGCTTTCATCGATATCCCGAATAATAATCTCATCGGAAAGAATGGTATGATACTCGGACTCCATAAAAGGTTCACATTTAGCGTTAGCTGTTGACCCGGACAACAACGTAATAGTGGAGTCGAGATCAGTATCGTGAAACTCTTCAATTTCGCTGCTGTCGGAATCTATTGTTTCGACAGAACACACATGAGCATAGGATCCGGAGGGTTCACTTCCCAACTTGTAAATGTTAAGCTCAGTTGACATCTTCCCGAATGATAGATTCATAGAGCCGTTACGGCAATTGATTACAGCGTTGGAAGACGCAAGAAAAGGTCGACCTAAAATCACCGGAATTTGGTTTCGTGAGTTCGCTACAGGTTGTGTATCTATAACGATAAAGTCCACAGGAAATATAAATTCCCCGACTTTAATTAACACATCCTCTAGCTCATCCCTAAGTTGGGTGATAGATCGATCGGCCATCTGAAGAGTGCAATGCGCCGGTTTTAACTCTCCGATCCCTAATTGCTCATAAACAGAATACGGAAGCAAGTTAACACTAGCACCTAAATCGAGTAGAGCACGATTGATATTTTTACCCCCAATAGAAATAGAAATTGTAGGACTTCCGGGGTCCTTTAATTTCTTGGGGAGTTGTTGTGTAAAAGCAGTACTCACATTACTCGCAAAGAAAACTTTTTTAGGTACTTGAACTTTTCTCTTCCTAGTGCACAAGTCCTTTAGGATTTTCGCATAAGACGGAACTTGTTGAATAGCATCTAGGAGAGGAATGTTTATTTTAACTTGCTTAAAAATTTACATAATCTTCTCCATTTGCGGACTTGGTATGTTGCCCCTTAACCTGTTTGGATAAGGTGATTTATCAATAAGGGTGGGGTCCAACATTGGAGAGGATTGTGGGGATGGAATGGATCCCAAAATTGGAGTGGGGATCGTTTTAAATAGATTTGTGGAAGTGGGCTGAGGGTTCGAGCCTTGTGGAACACGGAGAATAGGCTCGGAAGAAGGTGGGAGACTAGACGAATTAGGGGAAGAAGTAGAAGCCGGGGTATCATTGGTATCACTAATATCATCAACTTGTTCACCCACTTGGTTATCCAGCACTCTTCCCGATTTCAACGTAGTAACGACACTCACATTATAACTTTGTGAGTGGCCAGGATTTGGTAGGGGTTGAGATGGAAGTTTCCCTTTCTCTCTAGCACTCATTTTGGCGTTTAATCGTGCAATTCGGGCTTCTATTGATTTAATACTCTCACCGTGGGAGGCGGAGTCTTTCTTTATAGTATCAATAAAAGACCTCATATCAGCCGACATTTGGATGGAATGTTTCATAAACAAATCCAAAGTTTGTGCGAGTGAAGAGGAGTTATCTGTACCGGTCGTTTGGAAAGAATTATTGGCCGGGTTTTGAAAAGGTTGCGATTGAAAGGGGTGCTGACTTTGTGGTGGTGGTTGATATTGCTGTGGAGGAGGTCTTTGGTAATTGCTTTGGAACTGGTTTTGATTTTGGTTTTGGTTTTGGTTCCAAGAAAAATTAGGATGACTCCTCCACCCCTGATTGTATGTGGAAGAATAAGGATCGTTTCTAGGTTGCTGCTGAAAAGCAGCATTAGTTTGCTCGTGACCTTGAAACGGTGCATTCATAGGACATTCATCCGTCAAGTGTGATGGATCGGAACAGCAACCACACACGGTATTGGGGAGCGTTACCTGATTTAGGGAGACTAATGAGAATTTGTTTTCAATAGCGTCGAGTTTCTTTTGCATCGCTGCCATTTCGGCTTTTACTGCGATGGAAACATCGAGCTGATGAATAGCTCCTCTAGATGAAGGTGGTTTAACGTTTTCCCACTGCAAAGTGTTTTCAGCGAGATCTTCCAGATATTTCCAGGCTCCACCATCATCTTTGGACATGAAATTGCATTGACACATGGTTTCAAGCATCTGCTTTGTCGCTAGATTAATGCCTTCATATATAATTCGGCACAGATCCCATCTATGTATTCCATGATGGGGACATTGGACAAGCAGATCCTTAAACCGTTCAAAGCACTTCCAAAATGGTTCATTGGGAAGCTGGCTAAACTGGTTGATCTCGCTCCTAACATGGGCGGTCTTATGATTTGGGTAAAATTTCTTAAGAAATGCTATTACGAATTCGTCCCACTTGGTAATGGAGTGTGCGGCAGTGTTATAAAACTATTTTTTTCTAAGTCGCACAAAGTGAATGGGAGAAGACGCAAGCGCATAGCATCCACTGAAAGTTATGATGTACCCATCATTGCACATACGTTTTCGACTTTGGTGATAAAAAACGTATGCGTTTTCAGACTCGAACCCGTGAAATTTGGGCAACAGGTTGATGTAGTGGGGTTTAATTTCAAAATTATCCCCGTTGGCTGGTGGAATGGATAGAAAGGTAGGAAGTGGACCGCGTATAGGATAGCATCTTTCTTGGAGAGAAATGCGCGGTGGATTCTACGCACCTACGGGCGGTGGCAGGGCGGTGTTATAATCTGATGGAGTACCGTCCATCTCGGTCGATGTAGTGGGTGGGGGGGGAAAAGAAAATGAAGAAGTACCGACTTCGGAGTCGATAGCCGAAACGCGGACAAGACGGGTACTAGAATCCCATGTCCAGCCAAGCATGCACTAAGCGGGTTTAGCGCAAGTGGCAGCGTGTGTGTGATTTAAAAATGGGTTGTTTTAAAAAGTGTCGGACGTGAGACAAATCACACAAAAATGCACAATCAACCCTAGAACTAAGGTTACCTAAGTCAAGTCTCTAGACCGCTCCTAGACTTCCAAAGGACAAGCCACAGGATCAATGCTCTACCACCTCTTTACTACTCTTATGGCCAGGTAAGTGCCAGGTAAGTGGGAGGTATCCACTATACGAATCATCGATAATAGCGGGCCTAATTAAGTAACTACTTGCCTTAGACACACTTGCCTAGACACCAAAAAAGTAATGCGGATAAGCGATAGATTACCCACGACCTTCATTTGTCCTTATTGAGCGCAATAGTCTTTAGAGTCTTGTCTAGATATTTTTTTTAAAATTAATGTAGTGTTGATGCGGATGCTCGTTTTGTGATTTGCGGGGCCTAGGAAGGGTGATAAAATCCCCACCTAATCTGAATTTTGGTCTTGCCCCTTAAAGTCCGTATTAAAATATGATAAACAAACCAATTACAAAACATGCAAAAATATTTTTGAGCGGCGATATTTAGCAAAGAATCCTGCAGAAAAAATATTTTATTGGATTTCAGAGGAGAGATAAAGATGTAAAGAAGATATCAGAGGAATTGGAAACCCTAAACCCCCTAATGCGCCGCGGTTCCGCCGCCAATAGGCTCTTTATGCCGCGGTTCCGCCGCCGACTAGGAAGATCCGATGAAGATTTTTGCTACGTGGCATCCTTTCCTCCTCTGGGTCTTGATGAATGTATCTGAATCCTTATCTCCTCACTTAAATGACTCCAGATTCCCTCGCAAAATTCACATAATAATCGTTAAATATAAAATTTGCAGTTTTGTTTATTTATGATATGGATCGAATAAGAATTCAACACGAATAGTAAGAAAAAAATTACGCGTGTATCCCCGGCAACGGCGCCATTTGATTGATCTGATTTATGTGTAGTAGTTAACCGTAATCAATAACGGTGTCACGTGTAGCTAGACCGAGATGTGTACGGGTCGTCCTCATGGAAATGTTGAATCTTTTAATCTTACTTTAGGCGTGTTGATTAGGAAAAGAGAAAGAATAATGAATAGTGGAAATAGTTTTTAGATCTACGTTAAACACGGATGTAGAATATAGATCTAGATTAACTACTGATGTAGGTTTTATATTAGAAGGGGGCTTGTAGGGTTCGTTAAGATTTAGTAGTCATGGATGATTAATTAAAGATTACTCCTCTTATCCTTTAATAGATTTAAAACTAGATCAACAGTGATGCATGTAGATCAGGGTTTCTGGTGGGAAAAGGGTTCCCACTCTTAACCCCTACCTTGACATGGATCTCCGTTCATGTCTAGCATTTACCAAAATAATTGTTAATCTAATCTCTAATCGTGGTCATGAATATCAATGAATTGATAGCGCGCCCGATTAGGATGTTAACTATTCTTTTGATAAATTTTATAAACTTTATAAGACGTAAAAAGAGTTTAAGGATCTTCATAATCCATTAGTCTACCATAATCCTACGAACCCTAAATAGCAGAGAATTACTCACGCATGTTGGTCAATGAAAGCATAGAAATTATGAAGAAAATAAAATGCAATAGAATAAAACTACCTTTATTAATCAATAAGATCAAGTAAACTTTGTTCCTCTAGAAAATGATTACAAAACCCTAGTTTGCTTCTCGATCTTTTCTTAAGGAGGTAGATGAATTGTCGATGATCAACCAGGATTCTTGAGCCGTCGTGGACTTCGTGATCGCGTTGGTTTGATAATTTTCCAAGAGGTTCTCGGTCCTTATTTATAGTCACAAAGGCAGAACCCTAGTTTCCTAATATGAAAACTAATTGTTAGGATCCCAACCACCAAAATCCCGAGCCCTAAATCCTTAGAAGTGTGGCGGAACCGCGGCCATTGGATAGGTTTGGCCGCGGATCCACCGCCTTTTGGTGAGATCATGGCCATTAGTTTTTGTAGCTTCATATCTGTAACACTTGGTGATCTTTTGAGTATCTAGACTTTGAAAATCTTCTTTACATTTCTGCCAGAATTAGTTTCTTCAATTTACTTGAATATTTTCGGCAGATTTGATCTTGCCAACTCGGATTTTCTTGATTTCAGTCATGATATAATTCCTGCACAATTATCTCAATAAATGATGTTAGTAGAATTTGTTTTTATTGAGATATTATCTTTAACCATTTGTCATGATATTTTAGTTTTAAAAGAATTGGTCAGACGTATTTAATAAGGTAAGCAAATTAAATGGGCCAAATGTTACATGGATAATATATGCTTACTTTTTCCTTCATAATGTTAATTATAATATATAAACACAAGAAAATAGTATTTTTACAGATAAACCGTCATATGTGTCATATATTATAATAAACACCTTTTTTATATAGAAATAGTAGAGAAAATGTCATATTAAAAGTGCAGTTTTATCAACTGAACAGTTATCTCATGCATGTATATTCATATATTCATTTGCCATGCGATAGTATGGGCCAGTCCGGATTGCCGGAGCCCAATATTATGAAATTCATTGTTTATACATTATTTATTTACATCGTGATTTATGATTTCGGATTTTCATGAGATTTCTGGATTTAGAGAAACCGCAAAAATTTTATAAACTTGTCATCTTTTTAAAAGATAGAAAATGCGGTTTTCTTATGATATAATTTGAGATATGTCCACTATGAGTTTTCTTGGCTCTTGAGCGATATCATACACCCGATTCGAGGAGGAGGAGGAACCGTCTGTGGGTGCATGGTGGACCCGGTGCGGTACCCCGGGGCGAGAAGGTCGCAGATGATGGCGTTGAGCCTATGATAGGGGAGCACTACTGACCGGTGATTTTATTATGACTCGACGGATATCCGGAAGATACCGATCGGAGTACAGGCCAGTCCGGATAGCCGGAGCCTGAGGTTTTGAGATTTGATGATATGGGCCAGTCCGTATAGCCGGAGCCATAGATATTAAGATTCGAGGTTACATGCCAGTCCGGATTGACGGAGCCTGAGATATCGAGATATTGAGATATTAGGATTTATGTTTTGTGTCGATGCTTGACACCGATTTCATGTTGATTTCATTGATGATACCTCGATTTATAAATATACAGATAAATTAAGAAAACAGTTTCACATTCATGATGCATTCTATTTTCATTTTATTGCATTCATACCTCATATTTATAATATGTTGCTATATGACGCACTGACACGAGCACATGGTATTACACTTATGTATAGATGTTTACCCTTGCCACCTTATTAAGCTTTAGACTTTATCATATTGAGGATATATACTACTGATCGTATTGACCTAGGATTGAGTCATACATACGATTTCTGCTCGTTGATATTTTCTACTCACGAGTTGGCAACTCACCCCCGTTGTGCCACAGTTTCTTGCAAGTTATGCCGTACAGGTTTCCTTGCGTCTTTGCTTGCACACTGCTTCCTTTCAGTTGATTTCTTTGGTAGGTGGGTTCACTCGCATCATGACCACCCTTGTACATTTATTATATTCAGTTGTATCTAGTAACTCCAGCAACCAGACTGTATTATTTAATAACCTTAGAAAACCAGTTGTTTATTCTTTTGACCTTAGAGTCGCGCATTGCATTATTATGGTTTTCTGGATGTTTTGAGTTTCCTTTTGAGTTTTGATCCTCGCCCTTGGCGTTGTATATTATATTGCTTGCGTGGTTGTGACCGTCAATCGACGAAGAGCTAGCTCCCGCTTAGGGATGCCTTTATTCATATCATGCATGTTGTACCCTTTTGGGGCCAGTATTTACAAAGGAAACTATGCCGAAATTTTCAGAAAAGACATGAGATTTTAAAAATGCATACTTTGGCTTAGTTTGTTAAACCACTTGCTTTTAAACTAAAGTTTTCCTCAGCTTTCTTCTTTAAATGGTTTAGATTTCTGGGATTTTGGCTTACTTGAATTAGATGGGGTCCTATAGACTTCATGTGATTCAAGTGCCAGTCACGTGCCATTTCGGGTCGTGACAAAGTTGGTATCAGAGAGCTAGGTTAACCTTGGTTCTAGTCTATGTTTGACTATGCAGAGCCTAGGGCGTTTGTATATATACGGAATCTAGGTTTGACCTTACTGAACTTAGACTTAGTCGAGGGGGTATTAGACCCGAACTTTCGTCGTATAGGTTGACCTTGGTTGATGGAGTAGGTGACTTAAGGAGAGTGACGTACCGTGTGTATGTTACGCGGCATACTTACGATACGCTACTCTGCTTATGAAGCCTTAGGATGTACATTTCCTTGCACAACATTATATTCATTCCTATGATTTATCCTCATCGATATTGGTTTATGGTTTTGCTGCCACGATTACACGGGCAGAAAGAGCTACGGCTAGAGTTGCGGTCAGCATGAGCTCTTCACGAACGAGGACTGACCAGGGCATGATTCCAGGGACATACAATTGCATAGAGGCATCGTTTTATTGTGTTTTCGCGCCATAAGCGTTTGATGGATCGCTTTTACGAGATTTCTCGAACGTGCAGATCAGCACCAGAGGATCAGGCTACTGCTAGAGGCCAGCCAGAATGTGATGACTGTCGATGCACCGATTATACTTGATGATTGAGGCACTGTTTAGCATGCGAACAAATGAGCCAGTTGCTGCTGCGAATGACGGGATATTGCCCAGATGTTTGGAGCTATTTCCGCACGAGTTATACTTAGAGATATGATAGAAGATCGCTAGTCACCCAAGGAGGAATGACTAGGACATGTGATTCATTGCCTACCCCGATGCGAGGTCATCAGATTGATTGATTCCAATTAGAGACGACTTCACGCAGGTACGTTGAGAGTCCATAGAGACGATCGAATGTCAGAAACCCATTTTTCCAAGTTTAAAGTATTCGGAAAAACATGCAAGTAATTCCGTGGACCCTCTAGAAGAATGAAACCCTAACTCAATATAATGACCATGAGAACGCTTTGAAACCTTAGGGTTTGCGGAAGTGCCGCGGTGCCATTAATGAGGCTTGGGTTTGCCCTTCTACGGTTGGTCCACAGGTACTATGGCATGTACTGGATATTATTAAACTGTACTCAAGAGTTGAGCACTTGGGGGATTATGGAACCTTGACAAATCGATCAAAGGGTTTGACGTCATTCGGATATTATGTGATGGGATACATTGCTTCGGAGACTCCAGATACGAGTATAGCCGTTGGAGCACAGTCCATGCAGACACGAGGAGACGAGTCCGAAGTAGTCGACATTAGAGAAAAGTGGAGTAAGAGATTCGTACGAGATCTTGATGAGATGAAGTTCCACTCCGCTGACATCAGAGATGTGATACGCATGCAGAGGCGTTGTACATGGATATATCTTCCAGAAGGGGTCGTGATGAGTATGCAGCCATTCCGGAAAAGAAACAGATTTAGTAAAGGATGATGACTTCCGGGAAGTTCGGCGGGAACGAGATTTGGAGAAGACTTCGACAGAACCTTTCTGGAATACTATACGAGAAGACTGGACCCAGGATCGGTCATATTACGCACACCCAGTAGGCCAGAGTTCGGCATCGTCGACGAGATATGTTATGAGTGACCATGACAGTTGGCCAGAGATATTTAGAGGATGTGCCAGAGCGGGACTGTTTCTGCCATCTTTGATTTCGGTATTTTGGGCGATTTATTTGCATGATAGAGATTTTGTGCACCACAGTTGCACTTGACTTCGATTTGATGTCATTCGAGATGTTGATTTTGATTTCATGCATATGGTATGCATGTGATTTGATTTATGCTTCCGGCATAGTTTTCATGCACTTTTAGTATTTTGATTCGATTTTGTGCATACTGATGTACATGGTTGTGAGATTATATACCACGGTATATCTGATTTGGATTTGGATTGAGATATGATGTATACCATCGATTTTGATTGTGATATTCGATATTGGTTTCCGTGCACCTTGTGCACTTGATTTGGATTCTTGCGCATACTTGGGCGCTTGATGTGATTTTGGTGCATGCCAGATGCACTAAATCTAGATTCTTCGTGCATATCATATGCATCTGATTTTGCTGTCAGGCACACCCGTTGCCTTTGACAAGTGTTTCGTGCACACCCGTTGCACTTAGATGTTTGTTTCTGTGCACATGTATGGTACATTTATTGATTTTGATTTCCGTGCGCACCAGACGCACATGGCTTACTTATGCACAATTTGGGATTGATTCTTGTGGAGCAGTACGTTTTGATGATATTTACTATTTGGTATAGTAGCTGAGCAGGACTAGTCCGAGGACAGTACCTGAGTATATTTTGCATGCATTGATAGTTATCGAAGGGATTTCCTAGAAGGATCTATAGTCTCAGTATTTACCTATGTGTCCGAAATGACACGAGACATTTAACAAAGGAAACCCTTCTAAATTATTTTTCAAAACGGCGAGACGTGTATGTTAAACAAAGGATATATATATACATATATATAGTTATTTTCTTACAAATGATGTCCGCCACTATGCAGCGATGCGCGCATTGCACATTGATTGGGAAAGAGTTCGGCATGCATTCATTTCAGATGTTTTAATGATGTATACATGTATATTTGATGTATATCATGTTGGTTTTCGTATTGGATTTTGACATTAGGGTCTTCACCATAACTCCGATGATTGCGGGATGCTTGACGGAGTTTTGATTTTGGTTTATGTACTCGTTTTTCATGCGCATGCATTGCGCTACGATGCGTTTTATGTATTATGATTTCGGAACCCCGACGACTAGATCTTTTACTAAAATGTTTTAGAAATTGAGAGTGTTTAAATTTAAATTCGGAGACCAAATTTCTTTAAGAGGGGAAGACTGTAACATTTCAGAAATATAAAATATTATTTTTGGAAATTTTTATAATTAAATAATAAATATCATGAATATTTTATTAGTGCGGTATAATTAAATACCGATAAATCGGGAAATATTTGGAAAATTATAGGAATTACTGAAATGAGGGTGTTTTATGTGATTTAGGCAAATTATAGATTTTTATAATTAATTATACACTATTTTAACGCTAATCGCGATTAAATATCACTAATCGTGCATTAAGTTTGATTTGTGCGCATGACATGCACCATGTCTTTTTCGCATTTGTTACATTTTCCTGCATGGTCTTTTCTTTTATCATGCATGGCTTTGTATTTATTGAGAAAAGAAAAGATAAAGAAAAGATAAGAATAGAAAAGAAAATATAAAGAAATGGGTATGGGCATGAGAGAGAGAGGTGAGGGGTCAAACCTTGGTCATGGCATTTCCCTCCTTCATTATTTTCCTCTTCATTTTCCTCTCCTCTTCTCCCCATGGCAGCACACTCTCCCACCCCCTTTACCTCCTCACTTCATCATCCAAAACACACAAAAACCTCATCCCCATTTTATTAAAAACATGCACAAGCTCCTCACAAGCACTTTGGACCAAGAAAGGATGGATTTTGGGCACTTGGGGCAACTCAAGAAATTTCTTGAGTTGCCAAATGAGGTAATTCTTACACCATTAGAATAGTATTTCAATTCCTTTAGCATCCATGTTAATTTAGAATCGATATTTTGTGCTTTTGTGAACTTTGAAAATTCTAAGTTGGGGATTAGGGTTTGAGTTGAATCCAAAGGTGAAATTGAGCTTAGTAGAGACCTTACAACCCCTTTAGTGTATGATTAGAGACTTAAACTAGAGAATTAAACCCTCACACACAAACTTAGAAACCCCGATATTGAAAATTTGTGAGAATTGTGAGGGTATTTTGACATCTGCTATCACCCGGGGACCCTAGGAATTATTTAGCAAAGACTGAGAGTCATGCAAGCACCCAGGAAGCTAACCCCAAGACCCCAGCCCCAATACTTTCAGTGTGGCCATAGATTTAATCATTCTGGACGCAATTTGCAGCCAGGGTAGGTTGGTTTGGGTTCGTGTTTGGTCCATAGCTCCTTTGTCTCTAAACTAGACCCTCCACATGTGCAGAATTGGCTAATTTCACGTAGGGTAAAATCTGGGACCATTTTCTTGAGTTGTTGCTTTGTTTTGCGACTTCGTTTTAACTTGAGTTTTGGTATTTGATATTTTATATTCCGTCATGTGGCATTTGAACGTCGACGACTAGGGTTATTGGTCATGTTTTGCATGTGAGACTATAGGTTTTAACCTATGTATGTTTCGTGTATCGTTTTAGTTTTCATTCGCGATTTCAGTTTACGATACTATGTGTAATATGTAGGTAACCCCACATGGATTTCGAGATGATGAGGATAGCGTAGCATCATCAACTCCAGCAAGCGAGGATCAAGGTGTGTAGATATATATATCTACAGGGGAAGTCGGATGGATAGCGTATAGCATCCCCGCAGTTCGTAGTGTAGCATATGATATATTATGTATATATATACGAATTCATGTTTTGTGGAGCATTACTTATTTGCAAGAAGGTTATTAGAAGAACTTGGACCAGTTTTAGTGTAATCAGATGATAGCGTCGTTAGCTAGTTTTAGTTGCGAAACCCTAGAGTTAAGAATTTCATACACGCGCACACACACACTTGCATACATTTTATTTCTTGTGCGTATATGGTGATATGTATACACACACACACACACACACAGAGGTATGGGACTATGTATATACATACGTATACATATACATAGATGATGAGGATAGTATACGATATTTGGAGATGAGTCGATGAGTTTGGGCATGATGCCATGAGGTCGGTGATGTGATATGGTTCGTATTTGAGATACGACATGTTGTTATAGAGGGTCCTTAGGCGATGTGTTTTCATACACACGCATACATATATGTAGATGGTATCAGTATGTAATAGAATTAGATCAGTACCCCGATTACAGAATATGATGATAAGGATACCAGATGAATAATGAGATAAATGCGATATTCGACCCGTACCCAGATTTGGGATGCCGTACGATAGATTTACCGTACGAGCTATATATTGATGATAGATCCGCACTCTTGACTCGAGAATGTCATGTTATATATTGTATCATATGTGATACTATTGAAGCGGGATCACCGACTATTATATATTATATATATATCGACTCAGATTTAGGTGGTTTCCTTACCTTTTCGATTAGTCTGTTAGTTTAGTCATGTATTTTACTTGTAGATGTTAGACTAGACTCGAGTCATACCTATTTCAAAACTAACGAATCGTGAGTATTTTAAAGACAGGCCAAGGGAATCTACGGATATTTCAAAGGACATACATTTTCTTAAAAACACCGTAGCCCTTATTTCTAAACACCACAATTCATGTTATTTCAAATGGCAAAACTGTATGACTCATATATAAAATTGTATTTTTCCTTATTGTCGTGTTTACTATTCATTTTTCGTTCATTCATGTTGTTATCATCGCATTGCATATTTAATGTGTACCTTAGTGATTATAAACTATGATGTCGGGACACCAGCACCATTACTAATGATGTGTATGCTTCACATACACCTGCTTGCCGGCTCACAACAACATCATCGGTAATTGCCATGTCGCGTACACTTTAGAGAATATTAATTCATTGATATCGCTTGTTGCTGATAGTTTCGATATATTGTTATGATGCTAGATTAGATATTGCATTTATTTACTGTGTTATCTCATGCATGTATATTCATATATTCATTTGTCATGCGATAGTATGGGCCAGTCCGGATTGCCGGAGCCCAATATTATGAAATTCATTGTTTATTCATTATCTATTTACATCGTGATTTATGATTTTGGATTTCCATGAGATTTCTGGATTTAGAGAAATCGCAAAGATTTTATAAACTTATCATCTTTTTAAAAGATAGAAAATGTGGTTTTCTCATGATAAGATTTGAGATATGTCCACCATGAGTTTTCTCGGCTCTTGAGCGATATCATACACCCAATTCAAGGAGGAGGAGGTACCGTCTGTGGGTGTATGGTGGACCCGGTGCGGTACCCCGGGGCGAGAAGATCGCAGATGATGGCGTTGAGCCTGTGACAGGGGAGCACTACTGACCGGTGATTTTATTGTGACTCGACGAATATCCGTAGGATACTGATCGGAGTACAGACCAGTCCGGATAGCCGAAGCCCGAGGTTTTGAGATTTGATGATATGGGCCAGTCCGGATAGCCGGAGCCTTATATATTGAGATTCGAGGTTACAGGCCAGTCCAGATTGCCGGAGCCCTAGATATTGAGATTCGAGATTACAGGCCAGTCCGGATTGCCGGAGCCTGAGATATTGAGATATTGAGATATTGGGATTTATGTTTTGTGTCGATACTTGACACTGATTTCATGTTGATTTCATTGATGATACCTCGATTTATAAATATACAGAAATCTCACTAAATTAAGAAAATAGTTTCACATTCATGATGCATTCTGTTTTCATTTTATTGCATTCATACCTCATATTTATGATATGTTGCTATCTGAGGCACTGACACGAGCACATGGTATTACACTTATATATAGATGTTTACCCTTGCCACCTTATCAAGCTTCAGACTTTATCATATTGAGGATATATACTACTGATCGTATTGACCTAGGATTGAATCATACATACGATTTCTGCTCGGTGATGTTTTCTACTCACGAGTTGGTAACTCACCCCCGTTGTGCCACAGTTTCTTGCAGGTTATGTCGTACAGCTTTCATTGCGGCTTTGCTGGCACACTGCTCCCTTTCGGGTGATTGCTTTGGTTGGTGGGTTCACTCACATCGTGACCACCCTTGTACATTTATTATATTCAGTTGTATCTAGTAACTCCATCAACCAGACTGTATTATTTGATAACCTTAGAAAACCAGTTGTTTATTCTTTCGACCTTAGAGTCGCGCGTTGTATTATTATGGTTTTCTGGATGTTTTGAGTTTTCTTTTGAGTTTTGATCCTCGCCCTTAGCGTTGTATATTATATTGCTTGCGTGGTTGTGACCGTCAATTGACGAAGAGCTAGCTCCCGCTTAGGGATGCCTTTATTCATATTATGCATGTTGTACCCTTTTGGAGCCAGTATTTACAAAGGAAACTCTGCCGAAATTTTCAGAAAAGACTTGAGATTTTAAAAATGCATACTTCAGCTTAGTTTGTTAAACCACTTGCTTTTAAACTAAAGTTTTCCTCAGCTTTCTTCTTTAAATGGTTTAGATTTCTGGGATTTTGGCTTACTTGAATTAGATGTGGTCCTATAGACTTCATATGATTCAAGTGCCAGTCACGTGTCATTTCGGGTCGTGACAAACTTGATCTCACGTTAATTAAATTTACCATTAGGACACTTACATTCACTTCATATGCACCATACCTACATTCCACGGCCATGTTAAATTTGTTTGCTATGCTTACACAGTTGCCATATATATTACCATACTTTTCACATATTACGATTTTTTTTATTTATATTATATTACATGTCATTCTGCACTCAATCTATATATTACACATCTTTTTAGGACTTACCGAGCGCAAGTTCGCTGACATGCATTCCACCCATCTTTTGTTTCTTGGAATATTCGTCAGGTAACTTAGGATCATATGAGGTGGCATCCACTGCAAAGAATTAAAACCAGTTCGCACCTGAAGCAGATCATTAGTTTTCTTTCCTGCTTTTCTTCTTCAGTAAGCCACATATTTAGACACTTTCTTTTTATGTTCAAACTTCTTGTATCAGTTAAACTCTGTAAAGTTAAGAATGTAAATATATAAAGTAGTTGGATTTTATTTTCACTTATCTATTCTTGTGTCATTTTTATGTTGCTTATAGACGCTAAACGTATTCTTACAGTAAATATGTTGCGGGCTTTCCATGTCACCGTTTCTGTCTACTGGGAAATGGGGCGTGACAACTGGACCCAACTAAAATCTGTTTGCATGACTCCTTTGAACCATGGTAAGGTAGTAATCAAAATAAAGTGGGAACTCATACGAGATAAATAACGATCTTAGGTTGACAGATTAAACTGTACTCATGTCACCTGAGAACTTCTATCTGATAATAGATATAATACCATCTAGTATATTCCCAACGAATCCGTCTAGTGTAAATCATAACCCAATGAGCACATGTATACTGTTTTTGATGACTAACTGACACCAATGGCTGTGAGACCGGCCATCGCCCCTCGTCGGGGTCAAGAAACGTACACACTAGTCTACTCTGAAATATCGACGCACCGTCTCGATATTGTTGGATATGTATGCCCTAGAAGCATGTATTGTATAGGATGCTAAGGATATGTATGTACATGACAATCTTGCTCCGTTGTATAGTATACCATTTAGGTTGACTTTATCTGAACATGTGTATTGTTTTTCTTTCCGCTTTACATTACTTATACATGTTGATAAAGACTCGTTACAGTAGTATACTATTTTGGTTTGCCTTTATCTTAACATGTGCATATGTTATACTCGATATCACATATGGATGATACATGTTGATAAAGCCCGTAGGATTTTGCTTTACTACCAGCGTTATGATGGCGATCATACTTGTGGGGGCTGGGTAGTCCATAAGCACATCCTTAAATGTCCCAAATCGCAGGAGTATCGAGACCGGGCATCGATATTCTGGGGTAGGCTTGTGTATACGTTTCTAGACCCCGACGAGGGACGGTGGTTGGTCCTACACCTATTAGTGTGATCACCTAAGATTGTATGCAGGTGCTCAATGGTGGTGAGTACACTAGACGGACTCTCCGAGAACTTCTAGATATATTATACTTATCGTCAGATAGCGGTTCTCAAGTGACATGAGTACAGGTTAGTCTTTATACCTGAAATCGGCATTTGTCTCATGTGAGTTCCCACTGTACTTAGATCACTACCCTATCATGTCTCTACTGAGTCGTGCAAACAAGTTTTGGTTGGGTGATCAGTCGAAAATATTGCATATTTTAACAGGCAATTTCCTCGTCATTTGCATCCATATAGAAGTGTACGGTATTCATAATTCACATATTAGCAAATCGGTAGCAAAATATCAGATTACATGTATTCGACCTTAAAACCGGCATTTCTAGGGAAATTGACTGCATTGCATTACATAGCATATTTTCCATATCTTGCAACCCCTGTTTTGAAGTATGTGCAGGAAAAGAGAAGCTTGCTCGATCATTACATTGCTCGACCATTACAATTGCTCGTAAACTCACTTAACTCAAATCTGGTATCAACACAGAAGGGGAACTGCAAATCTAAATATCAGAATAAGCCAAAAACAGCAGTACCAAGCAACAGAGGAAAGACCAAGGGCCAAGCTCAACAATGAGCCGCGGAAGAGCGGCAGTTAGGGGCTAAACGCGGCGGAAGCGCGGCGGCTACAGGGAATCAGTTCCTCAATTTCAGTGCACAACTCCTGTTTCAGTGGCTACAGCTCAATAATGCTCACAAACTTCCAGAATATCCCAGATACTTCCTCCAGATCAGCAAACACCTAAACTAGCCTAATACTTCTAGAACTTTCCCTAAACCCTAGCTTAAACCCTAAGCTAACTCCTAACAAACTCCTTCTAGAAACCCTTCAACAAACTTTAGGAGGGAAAGTTCTAATTCAAATCTAACCTAGGGTTTGGGAGTCTATAAATATGACCCTAGGCTCATCATTTGAGAAGAATTCAACCTTGGGAAAGCTTAGAAAAATCAATCCCATTCTTCATCTTCCTCTTCCTCAAGTTAAGTGAGAGAGCTTGTAGGAAACCCTAACCCTAAATCCAACAACAATTCAAGATCTTGAGTGCAAGCCAAGCAAGATGCCTTCAACCCTTTTATGAGCCGAGCCGATCTTCAATCGGGCAAGAGATCAAAGTAGATCCACGATCCACGGAGACGAGCGAAGCCGAGTCAACGATCGATTTCTTCTTCTTGTAGATTCTTGAAAGAATGTATTGAAATTGTTGATTAAATAAAAGGTGATATTCTTTTATCTTGTTTTCTTTAAATTCCGCATCATGTTATCATTCCTATTCTTGAATATTGTCTTTGTGGTGATGTGTGAATAAAACTCCGCTCGTCGGGGAGTCGAAACGATCTTTAGTATGATTATGTAACAAATTTGTAATCGATTCTTGAATCCCACGAGTTTGTAAACCCTAGCAAGTTCAAGAATCGACGACCCAATTCGTTGCGATGCTTTCTTGATCGACATCGCTCGAGATTGGGGAGTTCCGATCGTTTCTTGGAATTGCTAGAGGCTAGAATATAAATGGTATCCTCGAAAGAATAAGGGTTAAGAGATGAAACCTTAATTTCATCAAGAAAACCCTAACTCTCGTCGATCACCATTGATCTAGTATCAATTCTTCGAAGGACAAGAACACGAAACCCTTTAGATTACATCACGTCTAAAGATCCGATCGACTCCTACGAGCCTCTCTTATATTCTTGATTGTTGATTGGAAATATTATCAAAACAACCGATTCTTGATTGTTTATAGTTTCTTGATTCTTGAGTAAAGGATAGTGACACTGGAATACAAATCACATCTTGAATCATGTTTTCGTTTATTGTTGTTTAACATTTCATTTCAAAAGTATCAAAATACAATTGAATTGCACAATCCCTGTGGACGATCCGCACTCATTCATTAACTACATCCGACACCGTGGTTTGATTGCGGTCAATATAATTTTTTGATTGTCGTTACTTTTTACATATACACGTCAGAAAATATTTCAATCAAAATGGCGCCGTTGCCGGGGATCGCGCTAATTCATTTGCATTTTTAGTTTGAAGTGAAAGTATTATTACGTTTTACTTCTTGAAATTAAAATTCGTACAAACTCTTACACGTGTGTTGTGATTTGATTGCAAGGTGATCTGGAGCATTCTGTTCTGTGGAAAAATTTGTTTGAATATATCAAAGAGCTGTAGATAGCAACAGGAGATTGCTGAAGAAAACTTGTTCACTGTTCCCAAGAACTGACCGCTCATCCGCGGCATATATATGGTTATTGCGGCGGAAGCGCCGCATACTTGAGGGTTCTCTGGAAAATTTTCCAGCAGGTATTTTCTTGCTCTCTCCTCTCACCCTTTTTAGCTCCAACTAACCCTTTTCTGCAGGATTCTTTGCAAATAAATCGCAGCGCGCAAAAGCAAAATAAAAATTGTGTGTGATTTTGATTTCTTGGTTGTTTGCATTCTAATACGGAAATTTAAGGGGCACGGCCAAATCCAAATTAGGTGGGGATTTCATTACCCTTCCTAGGCCCCGAAAATCGTCAAACTTGCATCCGCATTACCTCCATTAACTAAAAGAAATCTAGAGAAGACTCTAAGGACTGTCGCGCTCAATAGGACAAGAGAAGGTCGTGGGTAATTCATTGCTTATCCGCGTTTTCTTGTGGTGCCTAAGGCGAGTGTGTCTAAGGCTAGTGGTTATTAATTAGGTCCACTGTAGTGGTGGTTCCTTCCCACTTACCTGGCACTTATCCGGCCACAGGGGGACAAAGAGGCAGTGGAGGATTTATCCTGCGACTTGTCTTTTGGCAGTTAGGAGCGGTCTAGAGATCGGACCTAGGTGACCATTAGATTCTAGGGTTTGTGTGCTGCATTTGTTTTGTCGCATCATTTTTTCAAAATCCGTCCCTTTTTCAAAGCAAGCACCGCATTCATTCATCCCTAATTATAAGTCAACGCTGCCACTTGTACTAACCCTTTTTAGTACAAGATAGGCTGGACACGGGATTCTAGTGCCCGTTTAGTCCGCGTACCTTTTATCGACTCCGAAGTCGATAATTCTCCATTTACCTTTTCTTTACCCACTACCACACCCACACCGATGGATCCGAATCCATCAAATTTCTTTAACCCTAATCTGCCACCGTCCGTAGGTGCGCAGAATCCTACTCCACCCCACATTTCTCTCCAGGAAAGATGCTATCCACATAGAGGTCCTCTTTCGACCTGCTTATCCACACCACCAGCCAATGGGGATAACTTTGAGATAAAGCCCCAGTATATCAATCTTTTACCCAAATACCACGGACTCGAGACCGAGGACGCTTACGTTTTCATTACCAAATTTGAAAACGTATGCGCAATGATGGGTACGTCTCAACTTTCAGTGGATGCGATGCGTCTACGACTTCTTCCATTTACTTTGTGCGATATAGCCGAGAAGTGGCTATACAACACCACCGCACACTCTATTACGAATTGGGAAGAATTCGTCGCTGCATTCCTTAAGAAATTTTACCCAGTCCAAAAGACGGCTCGAATCCGTAGCGAACTGAACCAATTTGCCCAGCTCCCTGCCGAACCATTTTCAAAATACTTTGAACGTTTCAAGGATCTATTGGTTCAATGTCCTCACCACGGCATCCCGAGATGGGAGCTTTGCCGAATCATATATGAGGGCAGCAACCCTAGCACTAAACAGAGCCTTGAAAACATGTGTCAAGGTACATTTATGACTAAAGATGACGGGGAAGCCTGGCGATACTTAGAAGAGTTCGCTGAAAAATCACTAATTTGGGAGAGTGGAACACAACCATTGAATAGGGGTGGCGTACACCAAATAGATGTGTCCATAGGTGTTCGAGCTGAAATGGCAGCCATGCAAAAGAAGCTCGACGCTATGGAACACAAATTTGCAGCAGCCTCCCTAAACCCAATGTCGCTCCCCAAAACTGTTTGTGGGTGTTGTTCTGATCCGTCACATTTAACGGAAGAATGTCCATTAAACTCTGCGTTTCAAGGTCACGAGCATTCTAATGCCGCATTTCAACGACCTCGAAACGATCCATATTCTTCCACTTACAATCAGGGTTGGAGGAACCACCCGAATTTTGCTTGGAACCAATCACAATCTCAAAACACGGTTCCAAACACGAATCAATTTCAACGGGCTCTTCCTCCACCACAACAGCAACCCCTACAACTCACTCAGCACCCCTACCAGTCACAAAATTTCCAAAATCAGGGCAACACTCCTGCACAGTCTAATCCTATGCAGCCCTGTTCTGACGAGTTCTCTCAATTCACTCAAACCATGAAATCACTTTTATCAAATTTCATGGATGTTTCGACTGAGGTTAGATCTTCCGTCAGTGAAATAAAGAAAAACTCAGCATCCCAAGCTGAGAGTATTCGCACGATGGAAGCTGAAATCGCACGCTTAAAAGCCGAAATGAGTGCGAGAGAAAAAGGGAAACTTCCCTCTCAACCCCTACAGAATCCTGGGCATTACAATGTAAATGCCATTACCACGTTGAGATCGGGAAGAGTGCTGAACAATCATGTCGGGGAAGGTATTGATGATACTGAAAATCATATCAACGCCCCGGCTGAGTCTTTCCCACATTCACACACTTCACCTTCTGATCCTTCTTCTTCTACCAAACCACCTTCGCACGAGCCTATTCTCCATTTCCCCTTAGGCTCAACACCTTCACCCAACCCTTATAGTTCTCCACAGACGGTCCCCACACCTCCTTTGGGACCTCGTCTACCCCCCTTTCCTTCTCCTATGATGGACCCCGCGCTTATTGCGA
Organism: Agapanthus africanus; assembly: GCA_030015575.1. Taxonomy (NCBI): domain Eukaryota; kingdom Viridiplantae; phylum Streptophyta; class Magnoliopsida; order Asparagales; family Amaryllidaceae; genus Agapanthus; species Agapanthus africanus. The sequence continues at coordinate 311,753,677 of CM057349.1, forward strand.
AAGCACCTTACCCGAACCGGCTAAGGGCTAATAGAACGAGTCCTCATATGGAGAAAATTTTAGAGATGTTCAAACAGGTTAACATCAATATCCCTCTCCTAGATGCGATTCAGCAAGTCCCCGCTTATGCGAAAATTCTTAAGGACTTGTGCACTAGGAAGAGGAAGACCCAAGTGCCGAAGAAGGTCTTTATGTCTAATAACATCAGCACTGCTTTTATACCCCAGCTTCCAAAGAAAAGAAAGGACCCAGGTTGTCCTACAATATCGATTTCGATTGGGGGTAAAAACATAAATCGTGCTCTGTTAGACCTTGGCGCGAGTGTTAACCTGTTACCTTATTCTGTCTATGAGCAATTAGGGATTGGAGAGCTGAAACCTGCTCATTGTACTCTCCAGATGGCAGACCGATCTATCACCAAACCAAGGGGTGAATTAGAGGATGTGTTAATAAAGGTCGGAGAATTTGTTTTCCCCGTAGACTTCATTGTGCTCGACACACATCCTGTAGCAAACCCCCGGGGCCAAATTCCGGTGATTCTAGGTCGTCCTTTCCTTGCCACTTCCAACGCTGTTATAAACTGTAGAAATGGTTCAATGAATTTATCATTTGGAAATATGACCATTGAACTAAATATCTATAAAGTTGGAAGTCAGCCGTCAGAACCCTCTGCTCATATTTTAGATGTGTGCTCTGTCCATGAGATCGCTCCCGATAGTTGTGGAGCTGAGGATCTTTGCTTGACTGATCTCGATGACATTAGCACATCTCTGTTTGATTTCACACATGATCTTAGTGAGGACACTTTAGCTACACATGAGTCCTGCACTTCTGACTTTTCTCCACCCGAGTCTGTATCTTTCACAGGCTCTGAGCTTCTTTGTAGATCCAAAAATCAATCTATGACCCTTCCTTCTATCATTTCTCCGCTTGAGTTAGATCTCAAAATTTTACCTTCTCACCTGAAATATGCTTATCTTGGTGAGAACGAGTCATTACCGGTTATCATTTCCGCTTCTCTTGCATCAGAGCAAGAGAATGCCCTTTTATCGGTATTGAGATCTAACAAAGAGGCATTTGGTTGGAGTATGGCGGACATCAAAGGGATTAGTCCCTTGATAGTTGAACATCATATACATGTGATGGATGATGCCAGACCGACCCGAGAACCACAGAGACGGTTGAATCCCGTCATGAAGGAAGCTGTCATGAAAGAAATCGTCAAGTGCTTAGATAATGGTATTATCTACCCCATCTCCGATAGCCAGTGGGTGAGTCCTATACATGTCGTTCCTAAGAAATCCGGCATCACAGTTATCACAAATGAAGCGAATGAGTTGATTCAAACACGCGCCCAAACTGGGTGGCGTGTATGCATCGATTATAGAAAACTCAACGCTGCTACGAGGAAAGATCATTTTCCTCTACCATTTATTGATCAGATGCTGGAACGCTTAGCGGGACGAGAGTTTTATTGTTTTATGGACGGTTACTCAGGCTACAATCAGGTCCCCATCGCCAAAAAGGATCAAGATAAAACCACTTTTACTTGTCCTTTTGGTACCTTTGCTTACAGTCGCATGCCCTTTGGGTTATGCAATGCTCCCGCTACCTTTCAGCGGTGTATGATGGGGATATTCTCTGATATGGTAGAGAATTTCTTGGAGATCTTTATGGACGACTTCTCGATTTTTGGAGACTCTTTTTCTGATTGCCTTGCGAATCTAGACGCTGTTCTTACTCGTTGCAAACAGAAGAACTTGACATTAAACTGGGAAAAATGCCACTTTATGGTCCAAGAAGGAATAGTCCTTGGACATGTCATTTCACAGAAAGGCATTGAGGTTGACAGAGCTAAAGTAGATGTCATTCAAAACCTGCCTCATCCCAAAAGCGTCAAAGATATTCGCTCTTTCCTTGGCCATGCGGGCTTTTATAGGAGATTCATTAAGGACTTTAGCAAAATTGCTAGACCTTTAACACTACTCCTGGCCAAGGATATGACCTTCCATTTCGACTCGGATTGCGAGACAGCTTTCGACTCACTTAAACACTCACTCACCACAGCCCCCGTTTTATCATCACCAAATTGGGACTACCCCTTTGAGCTGATGTGTGACGCATCTGATTTTGCAGTAGGTGCAGTCTTAGGACAGCACATCGAAAAGATGCCACACGTGATTTACTATGCTAGTAAGACCCTGAATGATGCGCAAATCAATTATACAACCACAGAGAAAGAGCTTTTAGCGGTTGTATTTGCATTGGAAAAATTCAGGCCTTACTTAATCGGCTCACCTATAGTTATATATACTGACCATTCCGCTTTAAAACATCTTCTGGCTAAGAAAGATGCAAAAGGTCGACTAATACGTTGGATCCTTCTTTTACAAGAATTCGATCTTGTTATCAAAGATAAGAAAGGATGTGAAAACGTAGTAGCTGACCACCTTTCACGCATCGTTTCTTCTCCTGTGACCCTGCCGATCAATGACTCATTCCCTGATGAACAACTCTTGAGCATATCCGATGAACCATGGTTCAGGGATATTGTGAACTATCATGCCACGGGACTTATACCGAGCGATTGGTCAAAACAGGACAAATATCGTTTTCTTTCCCAAGTAAAACACTTTTACTGGGACGAGCCTTATTTGTTTAAATATTGTCCTGATCAGATCATTCGCCGGTGCGTCCCAAATGAAGAGTTCAAGAGTGTTCTTTCATTTTGTCATGATCAGGCTTGTGGGGGTCACTTTGGTCCTAGAAAGACAGCGGAAAAGGTTTTGCAATGTGGATTTTACTGGCCGACCTTATTCAAGGACGCATTTGAGTATTGCAAAACCTGTACACAATGTCAGTATACGGGTAGAATATCCCAGAGGAATGAAATGCCTCAGCAACCCATTCTGGTTGTTGAAATGTTTGATGTTTGGGGCATTGATTTTATGGGTCCTTTTCCCAACTCCTTTGGGAATCTGTACATTTTGCTGGCGGTTGATTATGTCTCAAAGTGGGTAGAAGCCATTCCATGTCGCACTAATGACAGGAAAGTTGTCATTAAGTTCTTGAAAGAGAATATCTTTTCGCGATTTGGACACCCACGCGCTATCATTAGTGATAATGGGACACATTTCTGCAACAGGTCTTTCGAGACTCTGATGCGAAAATACTCAATCAACCACCGACTTTCTACACCCTATCACCCCCAAACAAGCGGGCAGGCTGAGATCTCAAACAGACAAATCAAACTTATCCTGAAGAAAACTGTTGCTAAGAATAGAAAAGACTGGTCGACCAAATTGACGGATGCTCTTTGGGCATTCAGGACTGCATATAAGACCAACCTAGGAATGTCTCCATATAGGATAGTTTTTGGTAAAGCATGTCATCTACCTGTTGAGATAGAGCATAAAGCATTGTGGGCTATAAAGGAAATAAATTTTGATCTAAACCTTGCTTGCAACTTTCGGAAGCTGCAACTTAACGAGCTAAGCGAACTCCGCGATGAAGCTTATGATAATGCTGTAATCACAAAGAATAGGACTAAGGTTTTTCACGATAAAAGCATTTTAAGGAAAACATTTTTACCTGGTCAACAAGTCCTTCTTTATGATTCACGTTTACACCTTCATGCGGGTAAGCTCCGATCTCATTGGAAGGGACCTTTTGTTGTGCGGTCTGTATTCCCGCACGGGGCAGTAGAAGTAGAAAATGTTAAAAACGGCACTGTTTTCAAAGTAAATGGACATAGACTAAAGCCGTATTTTTCCACTGACCCCACGGAGGAGCTCTTGTTCTTACAAGAGCCAGTTTATTTGGATTAAAATTCCTCCGTCTCACCTTCATATCCTGTATATCATTGCATCATCTTTTGAATGAAGGTGAGTAAAAGATAAGTTTGGGGGAAGTTCTTCACTTATGTATTTTGCCCCCACTAATAATTCCCCCCAGATTTACAAGATTTTTGTAGGTATAGCTGTCGGCAACAGTGAGGACACTGTTGAAAACAAGTTTGGGGGAGGTTTGTGCTTATTTTCGCATCATTTGCATATCATCTGCATAAGCACAAAACATTTCTTTTAAAAATCTATAAAAATTGAAAATTTTTCAAAACCCATAAAAATTTAAAAATTTTCAAATATAAAAATAATTTTAATATTTACACCTTTTTGTATATAAATAAGATAATGAAAGTTTAGATAGTGAAAAGTTACATCCATGAGATTAGAAAATTTTTAGAAAACTAAGAAAATTATAAGTTTTCTTATACGAACTAGTAATAAGTAGTTATGAGCCGTTGTCCCAAGGGTTAGTAAGATGAAGGACGTCACTAATCTGAGGATAAAAATAAGTCTGAAAAATAGTTTCTATTCTGGAAGCCAAACATTTTGAACGTGGCTACCCTGCTATTCGCACTTACACACGTCTTGAAGCCTGGGATAGTAGAGGATACCTTGAAATGCTCTTGTCTTAAAGCCGATGTATAAAAAAAAGGGTATAAAAAAAATGGTGAGAAAAATGGATACTGGTTTTGTTATCACCAAGGGCATTAAAAATATATAGCAAAAGGGTGCTTCTTCACCTAGTGCCCCAAGGTCAACTGGTCTGGGAGTCACTGCTATGCCTGAGGTGGTGCAAGACGAGGAAAATACACCAAGCATGCAAGCACATTAGTAATCGGTCGGTTAGTACCTCAAGAAGTATTGACGGTCGCATGAAAGTGTGTAAGCAATCTCGTTTGCCAAGAAGTACTGAGGCCGATGGGCAAGGGTATGATAGCTTGAATTGAATTCTCCGGGTGTAGGGATGTCTTTACACACACGCAGGGTGATATGATCGATGTTTGGAATAAAGATAGGAATGAAGAATAAGACGATGTTTTATTGAGGGAGGACGTGATTTCTAACATTTTTTCATGACCATTAAGATAGGGCTCATGACAACCGAAAAGCTAGCTTAGTTGGAAACCCTAATTTTCAAAGCTTTTCTTTTACGATTCTCTTCTTTAAATGTAATATTCATGATCTTGCTTTTATTATTGGATTTTGTGGGTGCAATCCGCTGAAAACCCTCAGGAGACAACACTCCTCCTACTAGGGACACCTAGAGGTTTAAAGGCTTGTTGCACATGCTCAGTGCAATCGTGTTGCCTACGAAAGTGTGCTAGTTAGTTTTTTTCTCTTTCTTTATTTTCTCCTTCTCTCTTTTTAATAAAACATTCGCTCGAGACGATCGAAATTAAGTTTGGGGGTATTTGATCAGTCGAAAATATTGCATATTTTAACAGGCAATTTCCTCATCATTTGCATCCATATAGAAGTGTACGGTATTCATAATTCACATATTAGCAAATCGGTAGCAAAATATCAGATTACATGTATTCGACCTTAAAACCGGCATTTCTAGGGAAATTGACTGCATTGCATTACATAGCATATTTTCCATATCTTGCAACCCCTGTTTTGAAGTATGTGCAGGAAAAGAGAAGCTTGCTCGATCATTACATTGCTCGACCATTACAATTGCTCGTAAACTCACTTAACTCAAATCTGGTATCAACACAGAAGGGGAACTGCAAATCTAAATATCAGAATAAGCCAAAAACAGCAGTACCAAGCAACAGAGGAAAGACCAAGGGCCAAGCTCAACAATGAGCCGTGGAAGAGCGGCAGTTAGGGGCTAAACGCGGCGGAAGCGCGGCGGCTACAGGGAATCAGTTCCTCAATTTCAGTGCACAACTCCTGTTTCAGTGGCTACAGCTCAATAATGCTCACAAACTTCCAGAATATCCCAGATACTTCCTCCAGATCAGCAAACACCTAAACTAGCCTAATACTTCTAGAACTTTCCCTAAACCCTAGCTTAAACCCTAAGCTAACTCCTAACAAACTCCTTCTAGAAACCCTTCAACAAACTTTGGGAGGGAAAGTTCTAATTCAAATCTAACCTAGGGTTTGGGAGTCTATAAATATGACCCTAGGCTCATCATTTGAGAAGAATTCAACCTTGGGAAAGCTTAGAAAAATCAATCCCATTCTTCATCTTCCTCTTCCTCAAGTTAAGTGAGAGAGCTTGTAGGAAACCCTAACCCTAAATCCAACAACAATTCAAGATCTTGAGTGCAAGCCAAGCAAGATGCCTTCAACCCTTTTATGAGCCGAGCCGATCTTCAATCGGGCAAGAGATCAAAGTAGATCCACGATCCACGGAGACGAGCGAAGCCGAGTCAACGATCGATTTCTTCTTCTTGTAGATTCTTGAAAGAATGTATTGAAATTGTTGATTAAATAAAAGGTGATATTCTTTTATCTTGTTTTCTTTAAATTCCGCATCATGTTATCATTCCTATTCTTGAATATTGTCTTTGTGGTGATGTGTGAATAAAACTCCGCTCGTCGGGGAGTCGAAACGATCTTTAGTATGATTATGTAACAAATTTGTAATCGATTCTTGAATCCCACGAGTTTGTAAACCCTAGCAAGTTCAAGAATCGACGACCCAATTCGTTGCGATGCTTTCTTGATCGACATCGCTCGAGATTGGGGAGTTCCGATCGTTTCTTGGAATTGCTAGAGGCTAGAATATAAATGGTATCCTCGAAAGAATAAGGGTTAAGAGATGAAACCCTAATTTCATCAAGAAAACCCTAACTCTCGTCGATCACCATTGATCTAGTATCAATTCTTCGAAGGACAAGAACACGAAACCCTTTAGATTACATCACGTCTAAAGATCCGATCGACTCCTACGAGCCTCTCTTATATTCTTGATTGTTGATTGGAAATATTATCAAAACAACCGATTCTTGATTGTTTATAGTTTCTTGATTCTTGAGTAAAGGATAGTGACACTGGAATACAAATCACATCTTGAATCATGTTTTCGTTTATTGTTGTTTAACATTTCATTTCAAAAGTATCAAAATACAATTGAACTGCACAATCCCTGTGGACGATCCGCACTCATTCATTAACTACATCCGACACCGTGGTTTGATTGCGGTCAATATAATTTTTTGATTGTCGTTACTTTTTACATATACACGTCAGAAAATATTTCAATCATTGGGCACAGTCCCGAGCCAAATGGAGGCAGTGAGCGATTGTCAGGATTTCGTCCCTCCCGGTTTGGGAGTCGATATCGCACTGTGTCCGATTGGCCAGAAACATAAAACCTTGGCTAAGGCAGTTGATATTTACTGATGGTTAGATCAGTAGTTTCTCTGATCATTCCTGAGCCACATCGATATGACTTATCGGGTTATTAGGGGTATGACGTTTACCACCGCCTAGACCCGGTATGCGATACTCTTAGACGAAAAGACCAGATTGTACGGAGATTGTCACGGAAAGGCTCGGTAGGGGTTCGGATGAGCTTCATCGTCGACCTTTTTTCGTCAGGTACCTGTGGAGCCGTTACGTACAGCTAGTGCCGCCGACGTGCTTGTGGTTAAACCCACTACCAGCATACTGTCGATTCTTTAGATTCCCACACAGAGGGTTTCCTTGGTTCAGTAGAAACGATGTAGAAGTCGTATGTTTATATGTGCAGGGTTCTGATTAAATACATGTACTAGTTGCGTGAAATTTAATCGAACGGTTTATGATACCAGAGGGCTTAGGATTAAGCCAGTTCATTAAATTACGTATTGATTTAATTATAGTATCATGTTATTGGATTTATCTATCTCTTTGTATTCATATTTTTGGTATGAATACGGGTACGTATATACGGTTAGGTATTTTTGTATTTATACAAAAATGCTTCTAGATGATGATACCTCATTATGTATTTTTTTCTATTTATTAGAAATAGAAAATGAGATGGAAGGGTGAAGTGGCTTCAAGCATAGTGGAAGGGTGGCTATTATCTTTGTTTATTCATTTGTGAAAACTATTCAAGCATGGCTTGAATTTTTATTTGGAAAAATATTTTTGATACATATTATTTTTCCTAGCCATTCTTCATTCATTCTAATCTAAGCCTTCTCTCTCCTCTCTTGAGCTCCATCTTCTTCCTCAAACCCCAACCCTTCTCATGAGTTGAGAATCATGAGGTATTTGAGATAAATAAATCCCATTAACAATCTCTATATCATCTTAATAACCTAGATTAGCAAACTAGGTTATTAAGTTGCTTCATTAGTGAAACCTAGCTTGGACTACAAACTCTCGGGTGGATCATCTAGGATCAAGAAGGACCTCAAGCAAGGTTGATCAAAGATCCATGGGAGAACAAGAGGAAGGAGTTTTGAAGACCCGAAGGACACATAACTTTTAATTCAGGAACCACAAACTGAAAATGAAAATTTGGCGGAACCTCAGAATTCAATAATCCCGGACGAACCTCGGTCACTCTGCAGATCTAGTAGAATTTCCCATCCGCCTGAAAGATACTACGGTTTTCTCGTAGATGGGGATCGAGAGGATTGTATCTTAGAAGAAAATGATCCTACTAGTTTTAAGCAGGCCCTTACCAGTAGGGACTCTGATAAAATGGCTTGATGCTATCCAATCCGAAATGGAGTCCATGTATACCAACAAAGTTTGGACTTTGGATGTTGCTCCTCCTGGGGTAAAACCCGTTGCATGCAAGTGGATCTTCAAAAAGAAGATTGGTGCAGATGGACAGGTGGAAACCTATAAGGCCAAATTTGTTGCAAAAGGTTTTTGTCAAAGACCAGGAGCGGGATATGACGAAACTTTTTCTCCAGTGGCTATACTGAAATCCATTCGGATCCTACTTGCCATTGCTTTCTATCATGACTATGATATCTGGAAGATGGATGTTAAAACGCATTTTCTAAATGGAAGTTTAGAAGAGTACGTTTACATGGATCAGCCGGAGGGATTCGTAGATAGTGGAAGCAGCGGGAAGGTGTGCAAGCTGCTTAAATCCATTTATAGATTAAAGCAAGCGTCGCGGAGCAGGAACATCTGTTTTGATGAGACAGTCAAGGAATTTAACATCATCAAAAATAAGGATGAGCCTTGTATCTACAAGAAAATTGTAGAGAGAACTGTTGAATTCATCGTCCTTTACGTGGATGGCATTCTCTTGCTAGGAAATGACATTCCAATGCTGCAATCAGTCAAGCTGTTCTTGTCATAAAATTTCTCCATGAAGGACCTGGGTGATGCCTTCTACATTCTAGGGATTAAGATCTACATAGATAGATCCAAGAGATTGTTGGGACTTTCACAGTCCAGGTATATAGAGACCATACTAAAGAGATTTAGTATGGAAGATTCCAAGCGCTGTAATATACCTGCATTGCACGGAATCACCCTCTTCAAAGAGATGTCTCCCAATACTGATGAGGAGAGGGTTCACATGAGCACTACACCCTACGCTTCGGCAGTAGGATCTATAATGTATGTGATATTGTGTACCAGACCAGATATAGCATACACACTTAGCGTGGTGAGTCGGTATCAGTCGAACCCAGGTGAGAATCATTGGACAGCTGTGAAGAACATTCTCAAGTACCTGAGAAGGACTAAGGAGATGTTCTTGGTTTACGGTAATGGAGACCTTCAGGTCGAGTCCTTTACCGAGTCTACCTTCCAAAGGGACAAAGATGACAGCAAGTCTGTCTCGGGTTTTGTGTTTACCCTCAATGGAGGGGTGGTCCGTTGGAAGAGCTCCAAACAGGACACCGTCGCAGACTCGACGATGGATGCTAAATACATTGCTTCCAACGATGCTACAAAAGAAGCGGTCTGAATGAAAAAGTTCATTACTGGACTTGAGGTGGTTATGTCTATTGTTAATCCAATATTGTTGTATTGCGATAACAATGGGGCTATAGCTTTAGCGAAGGAACCACGGTCCCATCAGAAATTCAGACTCATCTTGAGGCGGTATCACTTGATCAGGAAGATTGTAGATCGCCGGGAGATCGAGGTTCGGAGAGTAGATACAAAAGACAACACGGCGGATCCATTTACGAAGGCCCTCCCTCAAGTGCAGTTCGACTGATTTTTTGAGATGTTGCATATGCGATACGCCAACAACTGGCCTTAGAACAGACGTTGGGTATTTGGTATGCCAATTACAGGCCATAGTAAAAGTGGTAGATTGTTGGATATGTATGCCCTAGAAGTCTGTATTGTATAGGATGCTAGGGATATGTATGTACAGGACAAAGTGTATTTATTTCTCTTGTTTCTTTATTTTGCTTACACATATTGATAAAGACTCGATATAGTAGTATACTATTATGGTTTAACTTTATCTTAACATGTGCATATGTTATACTTGATATCACATGTGGCGGATACAAATTGATAGAGACCGTAGGATCTTGCTTGACTACCAGTATTTTGATAGCGATCATACTTGTGGGAGCTGGATAGTCCATAAGCACATTCTTAAAGGTCTCGAGTCGAAAGAATACCGAGACCGGGCTTTGATCATTGATTATCATTTGTCTCGTGTGAGTTCCCACTGTGCTTTGATCACTAACCTACCACGGCTCTACTGAGTCATGCAAACAGGTTTTGGTTGGGTACAGCCCCAAGTCACATGGAGGCAGTGAGTGATTGTCAGGGATTCGTCTCTCTCAGTATTGGGAGTCGATATCGCACTGTGTCCGATTGGCCAGAACCATAAGACCTTGGCCAAGGCAGTTGAGATTTATTGATGATTGATTAGTAGTTTCTTGGATTGGTCCTGAGCCAAATCGACACGACTTATCAGGTCAGCAGAGATCTGACGTTTACCACCCCCTAGATCCGGTATGCGATACTCATAGACGAAGAGACCGGACTGTGCGAAGATTGTTATAGATAGGCTCGGTAGGGGTTTCGGACGAGCTTGCTCGTCGGCCTTTTCTCGACAGGTACCTGGGTAGTCGTTACGTACAGCTGATGCCACTGACATGCTTGTGGTTAAACCCACTGCCAGCGTACTGTCGAGTCTTTAAAATCCTTCACAAAGGGTTTCTTTGGTTCGGGCGAAACGATATGGTGGCTGTATGTTTATACGTGCAGGGTTCCGATCGAATGATAATACCAGCCGACTTAGGATTAAGCCGGGTTATTAAATCATATATTGATTTAATAATTTACATATACATATTTCGATATGTATATTGTAGTGTTATCCAGGTTTTCTATCGGACGGTTGATAATACTAGCGGGCTTAGGATTAAGCCGGTTTGTTAAATCAGATATTGATTTAATGCTAGTATTATATTAGTAGATTTATTCTATCTCTTGCATATTCGTATTTTGTACGAATACGGGTAAGTATATATGATAGAAAGTATTTTGTATTTATACAAAATATCTTCTAAAAGATGACACCTCATCATGCTTTTTTCTATTTTGTTGAAAATAGAAAATGAGGTGGAAAAGGGTGAGATGACATGAAGCATGGATGAAGCATGGTTTTGATATTTATTGCAAATACTATTTGAGTATGGTTATGTTTTTTAAATAAAAGAAAATACTTCATAGAAAAAGAGAGATTCATTCTTCACATAGTTATGCTTGAGATTCATTCTTCACATGCCCTTCTCTCTCTTCTTCTTGAGTTCACTCTCTTCAAATCCCTTATCACTCTCATGTGTTGAGAACCAAAGGGATTTGAGATAGAAAATTACAACTAAATATAACCACATCATCAAAGCAAACTAGATTAGCAAACTAATTTGCTTAGTTAGCTTCTTTTTGAAGTAGGAGCTTAAATCAAGAACCTTCAGGTGGATCATCTAGGACCGAGCGGGCCGGCTGTCAAGGTTGATCCAGGAGACCTCAAAGAGCTTAAAAAGAGGAGTGAAAACCCGAAGGACACGTGTCGTTAGGTATAACACTCTAACAGAGTAGCTAGACTCCTCTAGTTTGCTAGTTTCGATATTTGGTTAGATTCTAGGATATATTTTCTAGCGCCAGGTTTTAAAAGTCAAATTTTTTCATTCCGCAACGGCCGCGGTCAGCGACCAGGGCGCTAGGAATCCCAACAGAGTCGCGGTCAAGGATGGGCCGATCTTCCCACAACTTTGGCACTGTTCTCTATCATCTTTTTCCTTATGTTTCCAGTGTTCAAGTTCTCTGTTGGCTCACTCCAGATGCTCAATAATTTTGCACACTCAACAAGCCGTTAAATGAAACAAGACGTGGTTTTTTATTTTATTTTATTTTATTGTTTTTTTTGAAATTTTTTTGTAAAAAAAAAATAAGAAATCAACCCGAATAACAAGAAAAATAATACTACCATCTCCCCGACAACGGCGCCATTTGATTGTTGTGAAAAATTGAGTTTTAAAGTGTCCCAAATACCGCAATCAATAAAGGTGAGTACGGGTCATCCACAAGGAGATGGTGAATTACTTATCTTGTTTTAGACGTGTTAATAGAAGAAAATTTGGATTTTTATCGTTTTATATTAAAGAGGTTTGAAAACTTTATATAAGAATGGCTTGTAGCATTTTTCGGATTGGCTGGTTTAAAAGATGGGTTTTTTATAAGAATTTTTTTTATCGTTTTAATTAATTAACACTAGAGGAATAATAATAAATGTGGATTAGTGAGCTAAGAGGGATACTAGGAATTCCTTCTATTTACCTTTATCCCTCCATTGGTCGTTATTACGCTAAAGCTTTCAATTAAAGCAATCTTAACTAAACTCAAATCGAGATCGCAACTTTCATGAATTGAGAGTGCGCCTAAATAAGAGAGTTAAGATTCTCTTTGATTAAAGTTTATAAAGAATTAAAAATTATAAAAAGAATTTAAAGTAATTTTCCATCACTTAAACCACCCTCTCCTCCAAACCCTAACAAGCAAGAAATTACTCGCTCATTAAAACCAATTAAAATGAAAAAAAAAAGAGAAGAACAATGAATAAGAGAGACAAGGGTAACTATTGGGGCCCTCACAAAAGTAAGGAGCATCTTTGAGTATCATTGCCTTAAAAACATTCAGAAAGAAGAAGGAGAAAAATAAAACCTATAAAGAAAATCATCAAACCTACGATCTAAATAATTAAAGTGCAATAAAATAAAGTTGCAAGGAATTAAAGTGCGGAAAATTAAATTGCAGAAATTAAAAGAGAAAAGAAATAAAAATAACTCTACCTTTTATTCATAACTTGAAGTTTCATACAGAATTTGAATGGCTAAAGAAATAAAGAAGAAACTAAAACTAAACAAAATTCTAAAATTTAAACATTAAACCCTAGATGTCTCTTTGTTGGGTGCTCTTGCTGCTATTTATAGACTCTGAAAGACAAAACCCTAAAACTCGTATCGGCGCATGTGAAAAGAAGATCATCCAAAAAAACCTAGATCGAACGACCCACATTCGGCCGCTGATCCGCCGTGATTATGCTTGTTTCGCCGCTGAACCGCCGAGCTTTTGTGGTTTTAGGTCTCCAATTTTTTTCTGTGTCTTCGGCGTGATTTTAGAAGGTCTTTCAGAGAATAATTTCTTGAAAATATTTTCATTTCTCTGCAGTTGCGTGAATCTCCAATCGGGTCCTAAACTTGGCAGCTTTGATTGTTGCAATTGATTTGATTAGGATCTCTTGATTCTATTTGCAGTCTTGAATTAATTTGTTACTTTAATATCTGCACAATATCTCAAATCAAATTATTAGTAGTATTTATTTCATTAAAAAAAATATTCCAACCAATTTTTACTCACAATTAACTTACTTAATGTTTAAGCAACATATAAATAATTGTTAAAACATACGGTTGCAATTATTTTACTTAAAAATTAAGAATCACATGGATATTTATTTGAATAAGATATGCAATATAATACTCTCAATTATATTACTCATAATTTACGAAACATATGACATTATCTTTTTACACATAAATCCATATATGTTCTCAAATTATAAATAACACCATTTATTAATGAATAAAAATAAGAGAAATGATAGTAAAAATATGCAATAAATATGACTGATTATCATGCAAACAGCTTTTAGTTGGGTACAGTCTCGAGCCATATGGAGGCAGTGAGCGGATCATCAGGGATTCGTCTCTTCCGGTATTGGGGGTAGATATCGTGTTGTGAACGGGTTGCCATCACCAGAAATCCTTAGCCAAGATGGACGAGATTTACTAATTTGGATCAGTGGTTTCTCTGTAGGTGATGGGATTCACACCAACACGACTTATCGCGTTATTAGGGATCTGACTTTATCCAACCCCCTAGACCCGATATGTGATACTCTTAGACGAACAGACTAGATTGTACAGAGAATGACACTTTCAGGCTCAGTAGGGATACAGAAGAGTTTGCTTGTCGACCTTCTTTTCATTCAATACCTGGGTAGCCATTACGTACAGCTTGTGTTGCTGACGTGCTTGTGGTTAAACCCATTGCCAGCGTATTTTCGAGTCTTTAGAGTCCCACACAGAGGGTTTACAAGCTCATACGAAATAATGTAGTGTACATATTTTAATACATAACACGTTTTTGTACACGTACTTTTAATCGGACATTTTGCTAATATTAGCCAGTTTGAAAGATAGTCAGATTATCACATTTGGACAAAATGTGAGCTAGTATTATATATCTCTTTTAGTATCTCTCTTTTTGGTATTTGTATTTTGACAGAATAAGGTATTTCTACGTATACGGATATTCGTATTTTGATACGAATACGGATGTATGTAATTGTAGCATATACTTGTATTAGTGTATGTATGTATGTGTGTGTATGACATGGCTTGCATTTTCTTCTCATTCTTTCTTTTTCAAAGTGGAAGTGTGTGGACTTGTGACTCACACTAGTGTGTCACATTTTCATCCACTTCATACTTTAAAAAGAAAAGAAAGAAAAATAAAATGATGATGGATATTTTAGTAGTCATGCTTGCTTCATCTTCACCCTTTAGCTTCTTCCTCCTCTTTTGGATTTTTAAAAGTAGAGAAAGGAAAAAGAAAAAGAGAGAAAACTTAGAGATTAGCCACTGCTATATCTCTAGTGATCAATTCTTAGCAAGTTTTGATCACCAGTTGCTTCACTTTAGTTTTTATTTTGAAGCTAGAGCTTTGGCTGGGGTTCCTTCGGGTGGATCATCTTCGATGAGGAAGACCGACTCCCAAGCACATTTCCTGACCTAGGAGCTAAAAAAGTGGCATAGAAGACGAAGGACACGACTACAAAGGTTGTAATTACTAACCGAGTAGTTAAACTCCTTCTTGTGTTGCTAGTTTAGTGTTTGGATTCGATTCTAGGTCATAGTAGTTTGTGCTCTTGTTTTGAAATTTTTCATTTTGTATTCCGCATTGGCCGCAATTTTGCGACATGAGTACGAGCATCTACTAATATGGTATCAGAGCCACTCAAACTCTTAAAACTAGTATTAGACGATATTTACATTTCGAAACTAAAAATTTCCGTTGTTTCAAAACTCAAAACCTAAGTTTCTGTCGAATTTTTTATGATCTCTGATTTTTTTTTAAATAAGTGTAGATTTCTTGTTATCAGATATAAGAACTTGGAAAGAAAAACGGGGATCTAAGTCCAACACAAAATAGCCCAAATTAGGGTCTTGACCGACCTGGTCGGTTTTTCTGTAGAATCTGGTCTCTGATTTTTTCCAGTTGTTTATTCTTATGAAAACTTGGTTTTTGGTTATGTTTGTTTTGGCCCAGATTTCATTTGGTGTTATCTTTGCATTCGAGCAACGCAAAAAGTTTTAAACTAGAATCTTTTGCATCGTTTATATCTTTGTGTTTTTATATGTGTTTGTAAATGTCGTCTAATTGTTATAGGTCGATTAGACGGGGTTGCAAATCCTTGTTTGTGCTGTTGAGATGTATATCTTGCGATGGTTTATCGGATAGTTGTTGTGGATAGCCCCTCATCGTAGAATATTTGTATATTCATTTATTCGGGACGAGCGGCCGGATTATGGCCGTCGTTACCGCTTCATGTATATTGTTTTATTGGAACACGACCGGCTTGAAGTCGATATTACCATTGTATATTTATTCATTCTTTTATTAGGATAACCGATAGAGAAGTGCTCGAATAGCCAGGTTCTAGAGTATGCAAGGTGGTCGTCTCATGGTTATGAGTTCGAGCCGCCTTGCTTTAGAATTGGCGGGCTATTCGCCGCACTTGTAGGGATTTAGGATAGACCCATGGTGGAGTGCTCAAGTTATCAGATCCATGAAGTGTCGGGTGGCCCACTCATGTCATTGAGTGATGGTTGCCTCACTTCTAGAATTGACGGGTAGGTTGCCGCGCTCGTAGGGGTCTTTGTTTTAGGTGATATTCGAGTTATCCACACGACCGGGGAAAGTTGGTTTTCGTTTGCGGCTCAAACGAGACATGGGGCTTCTAGTTTATCCGCTATTCCATTTTGTTTATCACATGCATGTAGTGTTTATTATCTGTCTGTGATGATAATATATATAAATATTGTATATGTTTTGCACCCGCACTAGCCCTGCCAATGCACTGCCGTAAGGTAACCTTACGGTGAAGTCTCCGGACCCCGTAGCGAATTTTTATGACCCGGAAAAGGCACGTGACTGACACTTGAATCATGTAAAGTCTATAGGACCCCACCTAATTCAAGTAAGCCAAAAGCCCATAAATCTAAACCTTTTTAGGGAAAATAGCGGAGGTGAAGTTTTGAAATAAAGGTTTAATGAAATCAGGTTCTTTCTTTAAAGTATAAGTAATATCGTATGAAATACAATGTTTTGTAACTATCTTGAAAACATTTTTCGTCGTTTGAAATTTGGGCAGCACCTCCTTTATAAATTCTAACCCGAAAACAATACAATCAATAATAATAATAAGCATCCCCAAGAGATAGCTAGCTCTTCGCCAATTGGTGGAAACAACCATGCAAAGATATAAATATACGACGCCCTGAGGCGAAGATCAAACACAGAAAGAAAGGAAAAACAAAACATCAAGAAAGAAACCAGAAACAATAATAAATACATGAGCGTGACTCTAAATCCGAAAGAAAATACAACAGTGGTTTCTAAGTCTACTAAATATACAAGTCTGGTTGATGAACCTTTTAACTAGATACAACTGAATAAATAAAAAAATACAACGGTGGTCACGATGCAAGTGAACCCCATCTACCAAAGCAATCACCCGGGAGAAAGTGGTGTGCCAGCAAGCCGCAACGGAACCTATGTGGTCAAACCTACAAGAAAACCGTGACACAACGGGGGTGAGTTGCCAACTCATAGAAGACATCACCAAGAAGAAACTGAATGTATGACGATCTCCTAGGTCATACAGTAATATAATAATATGACGACATCGAGTAATAACAAGGGTAACAGTATAAACATAAGCATAATACCAAGGTACTCTTGTCCATGTCAGAAAGTGGTAACATGTCATATGTATTATGTATAAATGCATCAGCCAACGTGTGTCCAGCAACGACACACTAAAATCATGATAAAACCTGAGTGCCCAGCATCGATACTCGAAAATATCATGAAAACCGTGTCCAACAGCCACACGTCATCCTCATATCTCAGGCTCTGTCTATCCAGATCAGCCCCATATCATCTGATCTCATGACTATGGTCAGTATTCTCCGGATGTCCACCGTGTCAAACTATCACCAGTCGGTAGTGCTTCCCTGCCGGGCTCAATGTCTCTCTATATGATCTTCTTACCCCGGGGTACCGCACAGGGTCTACCATGTACCCGCAGACGGTGTCTCCTCACTCCTCGAATTGGGTATACATATATGCTCAGAACCGAGAAATCTCATGGTGGAGCCACACATCATATCATGAGAAACCGCATTTTTCTTTTTTAAATGATCATAAGTTTATAAAATTCACATGTGGTTTCCCCAAATCCAGAAATCTCATGAAAAACTGAAATCTCATAATCATGAGTCAAATAATGAGATAATGAATACCGGCATAGAGCTAATCTATAGTGCATAACTAGAATGTGTGTATATAAATGCATGTGACATTTAAGTAAGAAATGCAAAGTCAAAACTAGCATGTGAGATCATGAATGCTAAACAATACTACTACGCTATAATTTATCAGGTTATACAAATGAAGTAATGGTTCTCTAATGTGTACGTGGCATGGAAATTACCGATGATGTGTGTGTGAGCCGGCAAGCAAGTATACATGCAATATACGCATCATCGGTAATGGTGCATGTGCCCTAGCAGACGAGATCATAACAGCTAATGAAAACACATGTATATATACAATGCAATGAGAATAACATGAGCATAGCAGAAAGTAAACAGTAAACACAACATTAATAAAGTGTGTGTGTGTGTATACGAGCCATACGGTTACCGTATTTAAAATAGCACGGATCATTGTTTTTAGAAAAGTAGGGACTACGGTGTATTTTTGAAAAAAGAGATATCTTTTGAAAATCCATAGCGTCCTTCGGTTTATCCTTTGAAAATGCATATGATTCGTTAGTTTGAAAATAGGTATGACTCTAATATAATGTTCTAACACCTACTTAAGTAATTAAAAGACTAAACTAAGAATCGAGTCGAAAATGATTGAGATCTATAACATTTCCGAGTCGATGTATCTATCAGCCGGCGATCCAGCCTCATAGCATCACGTACAGTATAGTCTGTACAGCATCCTCGAGTCAAGAGTGCGGATCAATCATCATATATATATATATATATATATATATATATATATATCGTACGGTAAAATCCATCGTACGATATCCTCAAATCGGGGGTACGGGTCAAATGTCATATATATCATAATTCGCACGGTATCATCCGCCGTACAATATCATAATCAAGAGTACGAATCTAAGGTCACGTACAATCGATTATCTCATCAAATCACATGTTATTGCATGTTATGTATATATCGCCCAACGATCCCTTAATATATCATGTTATAATACGATGCTTCAGTATCAAATCATATATCGTAACCTTATGACATCATGTCCGATCATATCGACTCAAATCCATAAAATATACCATATCCTCATCATACACGTATATATATATATATACACAAACACACACACATACATATACATATACACACATATACATATACACACATATCATATGAAGTGTGTGTGTGCGCGCGCGCAACAAAATAAAACCAACGGCTCACGACTAAGGAAATAACACTAAGGGTGGACCTTCCTATGAGTATGCATAATATAACCTAAGGTCTTCTAGACTCCTACTTGCTAATTATCCATATCTCACATTGCTATATACACATAATATAAATAAGTATCCTATTTTACGATTGCGGGGGTGCTATACACCATCCACCTGACTTCCCCCATAGATATATATCTACTCACCTACGATCCTCGCTTTAGCCGAAGTCGATGACGCCTTGATCTCCTTTGTCATCCCGAAGTCCACGCGAAGGTACCTACAGTTCAAGCACATCGTATCGTAAACACGAATCAAATACGAAAACCAATGCGGCATACGAAACACACATATGTTAGAACTTATGGTCCACGCATGCAAGAATAGCCAACAACCCTCGACTTTGATGTACAAACGTTAAACGACCGAGTCAAAACCTAAATACCAAAACTCAAGTCAATAAAAGTCGTAAAACGAAAATAGCACATTGGGAAAACACTTCCATATTTTGCCCTAGGTTGAATTAGGATATTTTGCATATAGGATAGGTCTAAATAATAGATAAAAGAGCCATAGACCAAACACGAAGCAGATACACCATACCTAGGCCGCAAATTGCGGCCAAAAGGGGATTATTTGCGGCGAAAAATTTAAGTTGGGGTCTCGGGTCTCTAGGGTTATACTCCTATATGCCTACTCGTCCCACTGTGATTGCTAAATAATTTTCAGAGCCCCCAAGTTATAGCAGATCTCAAAATCTCATCATGAATTCCATAAAATCCGATATCGGCCAATTCCAAGTTCAAGTTTTGGGTTTTCTAAACTCAGCTGTTTCCATAATTCTAACACTAAAAGGGTTTGTGGCCTGTACTAAATCTCAATTACACTTTCACAATTCATAATATCCCCTAACCCTCATCTTTGAATTTTCAAACATCACTAATCTACATAAGTTTAACTCTAAATCACTATAGAATATAAGGAAAGCTAAAAACTTAACTAAAGGTGTAGGAATATACCTAACGTGGCAACTCAAGAAAATTCTAGGGTTACCCAAAGTGCACAAAACCTTAACTTGATCCTACCATCATGCTTGAAAAGAGATTGTGGTCATTTTTTATGAAGGGAGTGTGAGGTTTTGGTTGAGTTTTGGGGGTGTTTTGTGAGTGGTAGAGAAGGTGGAGGGAGATGAAGAATGAAGAAAGAGATGATGAAGAAGAGAAATGTAGAAGGAGGAAAAAAATAAGGTGATGGCTTGCTACTAGAACTTTCTCTCTCACTCTCTCTCTCTCTCTCTCTCTCTCTCTCTCTCGCCATACTCCCTTGTCCCTTTTCCCATGTCACGTTTTCTTTTATTCTTTTTCTTTTTTCTCTTTTCATATTAAAACAAAACCATTTAAATGCAAATTAAACAGGGTTCAAATAAATGTAACTAGTGTTGCAACATATTATGTTGCATGACATGATACATAAACAAGATTAGTGCATAATTAGTAAAATATTAATCAAGTCTAGCATTAATCTTGTATACAATTGATTGTATAATAATTCATAAAATATCCAAATCACATAAATTCTTTCAAAATCAATAATTCATATAAATTTTCCAATTATTTTCCAAACTATAAGTATATATCATACCATATCATTAAAACTAATCTCCATACTTTTATAATATCCATAAATTTTATTATTTTAATTATTTAAATTCCAAAAATAATATTTTATTTTTCTGAAATGTTACAATCTTCCCCCCTTAAATAAATTCGGTCCCTGAATTTAAATTTAAACCCCCCAATTACTAAAATATTTCATCAAAACCATCAAGTCTTTAGGGCTCCGAAATCATGAATACATAAGATATATCATGGTGCAACGCATACACATGAAAATGAGTGTAAACTCAAAATCGAAACTACGTCAAGCGTCACGCAATCATCGGAGTTATGACAAAGATACAAATGTCAAAATCCATTACGAAAATAAAATATGATATAATTAGGACTATAACATATATGCAGTACGCATCGTTGTGAAATTATCTGAACAACCGAATAAAAGTGCATGCAAAATCCTTTTCAAATCGCCGTGCGATACGCACATCACGGCACAAGTAGTGGACGTACATTTTAAAGAAAATAGCTATATATATCCTTTGTTTAACTTGTACGTCCCGCCTTTTGAAAATGATTTTAGAAGGGATTTCTTTATAAAATTTCGTGTCATCATGGACACGTAGGAAAATATTGAGACTATAGCTCCTTTTGAAAATCCCCTCAGTATATATCGATGCATAACAGAAATACTCAGTTACAGTCGTCAGACTAGTCCTGCTCGGTTATTATATAATATACTATACGTCATGAAAACATGATGCTCGAAAGAAGTCAATCTCAAATAGTATATATAAAAATGCCATGTGTGTCTGGTGCGCACGGAAATCGAAATCAATACAGGTGCCTCGAATGTGCACAGAAACAAAAACCAATTACAACCGGAGTGCACTGTAACATTTCAAAAAAATAAAATATTATTTTTGGGAATTTTTATAATTTAATAATAAAATATTGAATATTTTAATAAGGCGGTACAATTAAATACCGATAAATGGGAAAAAATTTGGAAAATTATGGAAATTATTTAAAAGAGGGTGTTTTATGTGAATTATGCAAATTTTAAGTTTTTATGATTTATTATATATTAATTTTGTGCTAATCGCGATTAACAATCGCTAATTGGACTTTAAGCGCGTTTTGTGCAAAATATGCACCATATCATTTCACACTTGTGTTATATTTTCCTACATGGCTTTATCCTCATTTTTCACTCTTGTTTGGGTTTACTATTGAGGTGAGAAAGAAATAGTAAAGAAAAAGGAAATGAGTAAAGAATTAGGTATGGTTAGGAGAGAGAAAGAGAGGGTGAGCGGTCAACCTTGTCTTGAGCCATTCCCTTCCATTCCTTCACTCATTCCTCTCCCCTCTCTTCATCATTTGCTGCTGCTGCTGCTGCCCTCCTCCTCCACCATCTTCAACCCTCTCATACTCCATGAAAAACACCTCAAAACCCCATTCCCTTTTCACAAAAATGGTGCATAAGCTCACAAGCTACCCATTGGACCAAGAAAGTTCACATTTTGGCGCTGTAAAGGATTCGTGAGTGTCAAATGAGGTATATCTTTCACATTAATTGTAGTATTCCCTTTGTTTTAGCCTCTATTCAAGTTTAGTTTCAATTCCGTGTAGTTTTGTGCACTTTGGACATTTCTAGAGAGGGTTAGGGTTAAGTTGAGATTTTGTGGTGAACTTGAGTGTTTTGAGTGACCTTAACCCCCCCCCCCCTTGACCTTACAAACCCAGAACATACACATATACCAAACCTGAAACCAAAATACGGATTTACAGAAACTGAAATGTCGGTTTGTGAACTTTGAGTGTGCAGGAAAATCTGGAATGAACTGGGATTTTTACTGGAAAAATAAACAACCCCAGAGACCAATTTGAGACCATAGCAACCCACTGTAGAAAGACGAACCACAATGGAGCCCCCAGGGCCAGCGAGACCGGATTTTCATGAGAGAGGGCTCGACCACTTGGTGAGGGTGTGGGTCCAGGTTACTTTTGTAGGTCACATATACCCTATATATCACCCTAGTATTGTTTGCTCACATTGTTTTCACCCTATACAAAATCTGGGACTAAAAGCTTGATTTGCTGTTTTGATTCTAGTTATGGTTTTGCGTATTTTAAATTCTGGATCTTTTTATTTGTGCTTTATATCGATCACGTGATGTTTGTACGTCTATATCGAGTGATATCGGGTTATTTTACGAGAGCTAACCATAGGTTCTAACCTATAGGCTTTTAAGCGTATCGTTTTGGTTTTCGAGTGTCGTTTTGGTTTCGATTTGGTTTTAATGCGATGCGATACGTATGACATGTAGGTACCCCCACGATGATTCGAGACGATGAAGAAGATGAAGGCGACATCGACACCGACACGCAAGAAGTAAGGTGAGTAGATTATATCTATGGGGGAAGTCGGGTGGATGGCGTATAGCACCCCCGCAGTTCGATATTTAGTATACTATATATATAAGTATGATAGCGTTAAGTGTGATATGGATATTCTAGATGTGTCTAGGTGTACTATGGATAGATTAGGGTTTAGAAGTAAACTAGTATAGTTTCCTAGTTGCGAACCCTAGAATAGGTTTACACCCCCCCACACACATTGCTTGCTTGTTATACTTATACCTGTATGATGAGGATAGTGTATGCTATGTGGAGATGAGTCGATGAGATTGGGCATAGCGTCATGAGATCGGTGGTATGATGTGATTCGTAATTGGGATACGACATGAGATTTTAGCGGGCCTTTGGACGTGTGTTTCACACACGCATTTGTATTTATATAGATGGTATCGATTTGTACTAGACTTAGACCAGTACCCCAGATCATGAGATATTATGATAAGAATACCAGATAATTTATGAGATGAATGTAATATTGACCCATACCCAGCTTTTGGGATGCCGTACGATGATTTACCGTACGAGCTTTATATTGATGATAGATCCACACTCATGACTCGAAGATGTCATATGATATTGTATCGTACGCGGTACCACTGAGGCGGGATCACCGACTATTATATGTATATATGTATCGACTCAGATTTAGATGGTTTCCATACCCTTCCCATTAGCTGATTAGTTAGATCTGTAGTTACCTTGTAGATGTTAGACTAGACCCGAGTCATACCTATTTCAAAACTAACGAATCGGGAGTATTTTAAAGACAGGCAAACGGATTATACGGATATTTTGAAAGGACGCATCTTTTCTTAAAAACACCGTAGCCCTTATTTTCCTAAAAACCCCGATTCGTCTTCTTTCAAATGGCAAAACAGTATGACATAGATACATTGATATAGATTCTGCACTGTTGTGGTTATTATTCATTTGCCGCATATTCTTGCTGTTCGCATCGCATTGCATGTTAAATATATTTAATGTTGTATTAAAACCATGTTGTTAGGACACCAGCACCATTATCGATGATGCGTATATTCCACGTACACCTGTTTGCCGGCTCACACACTTCATCATCGATAATTTCCATGTCACTACACAGTAGAATTATTGCATCAAGATCCGATCCCTTGCATGTCATACTTGTGCACATACTTATTGTACACTCATACTTGTGCACATACCCATTGTACATACATAGATGATTCTGGCTTGATTAGAGATTTGGGAACCGCAAGATACTTTTAAAACCGATTCATTTCAAAAGAGCGGTTTCCCTCAATATGTGCATATTATTATTCCATGCTGCATGATATACTGATATGTTCACATTTCCTTTACATGTCGCATACATCATGCTTTATGACTATACGTATTGAGATATGTTGTTTCTATGATATTTCTGGATTTGGGAACCGTGGGTATTTCAAAAGAGAGTATGTATTGTTTTAAAAGCCCGGTTCCCTTGATATGATATTTCAGTGCGTCCACTATGTGTTTTCTCGGTTCTGAGAGTGGCATGTGAAACCCGATTCGAGGAGCGGTAGGCACCGTCTACGGGTACATAGTGGACCCGGTGAGATACCCCGGGATAAGAAGACTCGTATATGTTGGACGGTGAGCTTGACAGGGGAGCACTACCTACCGGTGATAGTATTTAGACTCGGCGGTTATCGTGGGGATACCGACCGGAGTTATGTACGTATGGATACGTCGAAATTTGAGGGTCGAAGCTGGGCACTCGGGTTTTCGAGATAGCGTATGATACGTACCTATCAGGGCCAGTCGTGGTGACAGCACCTAATAGATAAGGATTTACGTGTCGATGATGGACACGGATTTCATGATGTTTTCATGATTTTGTTGTGTCGCGAGGGACACCCGTTGATTTATATCTGTATACTTTCATGCATATGTTTTTATGACTTTTACATGCACGATGTTGCTATGTCATTGGTTGACACGTGGACGGGATCCACATGCATATAGACATTGATTATATAGTTGGATGATATCCACATACTTAGACTTCATGATATAGTTGACACTGATTTCATGATAATTACATTGATCATACCTCATACTTTTGATATGTTACTACCTGAGGCACTGACACGAGCACTTGGTATTACACATAGTATAGATGTTTACCCTTATCGCCTTTTCATACTTCAGACTTATTCATTTTGAGGATATATTATATTTGATCATATTGACCTAGGATGAGTCATACATACGATTTCTGCTCTGCGATATTTTCTATTCACGAGTTGGCAACTCACCCCGTTGTGCCACAGTTCTTGCAGGTTTTGCCGTACAAGTTTCATGGAGGCTTTTCTGGCACACTGCTTCCTTTCTGGGTGATTGCTTTAGTAGGTAGGTTCACTCACATCGTGACCACCCTTGCATTTATTTTAATCATTTGTATCTAGTAATTCCATCAACCAAACATGTATATTGTTTCAGACTTAGAAAACCATTTATGTATTATTTCGACCTTAGAGTCACGCGTTGTAGTATTTTGGTTTTCATGCTGATTATGAGTTTCTTTTTGAGTTTTGATCCTCGCCATTCGGCATTGTATATTATACTACTTGCGTGGTTGTGACCGTCGATGGACGAAGAGCTAGCTCCCGCTTGGGGATGCCTTTTATCATTGTGTATATATTATTCTTGTTATACCTCGTTCGGGGCCAGTATTTACAAAGGAAACTCTGCCGAAATTTTCAGAAAAGACTGTAGATTTTAAAAATGCATTTTCGGCCTACTTATTTCAAAACCTTGCTTTTAAAACATGTTTTCTTTACTTCTTAAAAACTAGTTTTCCTTCATTTATTATTAAAAATGGTTTTAGATTTCTGGGCTTTTGGCTTACTTGAATTAGATGAGGTCCTATAGACTTCATATGATTCAAGGGTCAGTCACGGACTATTTCGGGACGTGGCATGCACGAAAACATCTGTCAAGTGCAGCGGGTGTGCCTGACAACAATATCAAGTGCATCTAATATGCACGAGGAATCTCGATTAAGTGCATCTGGTGTGCACAAAATCACATCTAGTGCGCCATGTGTGTGCAAGAATCTCAATCAAGTGCACAAAGTACATAAAAACATAAATCCAGTGTACTAAGGTGCACGAAAACGAATAATCGAGTATCAAAATTGAAATCAACGGTATACGACATACACCAAATCAAATCAAGTATACAGCGGCATATGAACTCGTAAACATATGCAACTGCGTGCACAAAACCCATATCAGGTACTGAAAACTTGTGTAACTACACCGAATGCATAAGTCAAAATCATGTGCATACTGTATGCATGAAACCAAATCAAGTATCTCGGAATGCATAAAATCAAAATCGAATGCAAATGGGTATGCACGAAAATCAGTGCAACTGATACATAAAAATACGAATCAAACGCAACTGTGGTGCACATAGAAAATATCAATCATGAAACAAATCGTCAAAATACCGAAATCAAAACGGTGAAAACTTGATATCCGAATCACCAAGGCGTAATTCACAATAATTGCAATCGAGGTACCCCTCCTTCAATATCGAAAGGTGCCGGTGCATCCAAGGCTGGCAGAGCTAGAATACTACTTGCCTCCTGCCCACGGTCTGACGTCCTCTGCTCTTAGATCCTCGTTTCTCTCTGTGGATTACCAGTTACATGACTCCTCGGCTTGACAGCTTGATTCGGAGTAATGACGGAAACAGTCCTGTTCTGGCGCTTCTCTGAAGATCTCCTGACCACTTAACATGGTCACTCGTAACGTATCACGTCAATGATGGAAATCTCTAGCCCACTGAGTGTGCGCAATACTCTCGATCCGGATCCAAGTCTTTATCGTGAAGAACTCCCGAAAGATCCTGTCGGGGTCTCTTTCCAATCACATCTCTGCCGGACTGCCCGGAAGTTGGCACTCTTTACTTAATCATTTTTTTGTTCTGAGACAGTTACATTCTCGTCAAGACCTTCCTCAAGAAATTATGGCCGTAACCAATGTCTCTGCGTGCGTATCAAGTCTCTGACATTAACAGAGAGGAATTGTCAACTCATTAAAATCTTGCACAAACCTCTTACTCCACTTCCCTTCGGTATGGACCAATTCGGAATCATCCTTTTGTAGCTGTGTGAACTGCACTCCAATTGGCTATAGTCATATCCATAGTCTCTTTCGAAGCTATGAACTCGGCATCTCCAATACCCAGTAGAAGGCATCTGGCTAATTACATTCACGGAACTCGTCCAAGTCATCGGGGTAATGCGCTTTCGCTCGTCCTTTCTCGATCGACTCACAACACGTCTGAGTGAGGTCCCCTTCTAACTGAAGCTAGTTGATTTGATGACCTCACATCGGAGCATCCAAATGAACAAAAAGTCTGAGTCGCTTATCCAAGGGTGACTAGCGATCTTCTATCACATCTCCGTGTATAAACTCATGCTGCGTTAGCGTCAAATGTCTGGGGGCGATATCTTATCGAACTCAGCAACAGCTGACTCATCTGTCCGCACGGTAGACAACGCCTCAATTATCTGGAGTAGATAGTATGTCAATAGTCTTCACAATCTGGCTGGCCTCTATCAATGGCCCGATCATCTAGTATAGATCCCGAACGCTTGTGTTAACGAGAAATCCTAATAAAACAATAAATCAATGCGTTCATGTGTCACTGGAATATATCCTGGTCAGTCCTCGTCCCTGACGAGCTCGCTCTGACCGCATATCTAGCTGCAACTCTCTCTATTTATGTAGCCAAGGTAACGGAAACCTAGATCCGATATCGATGAGGATAAATCATAGGAATGAATAGAAATACGGTGCATAAGAAATGTACATCCTAAGGCTACTTAAACGAAGCAACGTATCGTATGTATGCCGCGGAACATACACATGATACGTCACTCTATTTAAGTCACCTACTCCATCAACTAAGGTCAACCTACACGACGAAAGTTCGGGTCTAATACCCCCTCGGCCAAGTCTAAGATCCGTAAGGTCAAGCCTAGGTTCTGAAATATATATACGTCCTAGACTCCACATAGTCAAACCTAAACTCGAACCAAGGTTAAACCTAACGATCTAATACCAACTTTGCCATGACACGAAAAAGGCACGCGACTGGCACTTGAATCATGTGAAGTCTATAGGACCGCAGCTAATTCAAGTAAGCCAAAAGCCCAGAAATCTAAACCTTTGTAGGGAAAATAGTGGAGGTGAAGTTCTGAAATAACGGTTTAATGAAATCAGGTTCTTTCTTTAAGACATAAGTAATATCGTATGAAATACAATGTTTCGTAACTATCTTGAAAATATTTTTCGTCGTTTGAAATTTGGGCAGCGCCTCCTTTGTAAATTCTAACAAGAAAACAATACAATCCATAATAATAATAGGCATCCCCAAGCGGGAGGTAGCTCTTCGCCAATTGGCGGAAACAACCACACAAAGATATTAATATACGACGCCCTGAGGCGAAGATCAAATACAGAAAGAAAAGAAAACCAAAACATCAAGAAAGAAACCAGAAACAATAATAAATACATGAGCGTGACTCTAAGTCCGAAAGAAAATACAACAGTGGTTTCTAACTCTACTAAATATACAAGTCTGGTTGATGGAGCTTTTAACTAGATTCAACTGAATAAATAAACAAATACAACGGTGGTCACGATGCAAATGAACCCCACCTACCAAAGCAATCGCCCGGGAGAAAGCGGTGTGCCACCAAACCGCAACGGAACCTGTGCGGTCAAACCTGCAAGAAAACTGTGGCACAATGGGGTGAGTTACCAACTCGTGAGTAGAAGATATCACCGAGAAGAAACCGAATGTATGACGATCTCCTAGGCCATATAGTAATATAATAATATAATGACATCGAGTAATAACAAGGGTAACAGTATAAGCATAAGTATAATACCAAGTTACTTATGTCCGTGTGAGAAAGAGGTAACATGTCATCTGTATTATCTATAAATGCATCAGCTAACATGTATCCAGCAACGACACACTAAAATCATGATAAAACCTGAGTGCCCAGTATCGACACTCGAAAACATCATGAAAACCGTGTCCAACAGCGACACATCATCCTCATATCTCGGGCTCCATCTGTCCTGATCGTCCCCATATCATCTGATTTCACGACTACAGTCGGTATCCTCCTGATATCCGCCGTGCCAAACTATCACCGGTTGGTAGTGCTCCCCCGCCGGGCTCAACGTCTCTCTATACGATCTTCTTGTCTCGGGGTACCGCACCGTGTCCACCATGTACCCACAGACGATGTCTCCTCGCTCCTTGAATTGGGTATACATATATGCTCAGAACCGAGAAATCTCATGGCTGACGCCACACATCATATCATAAGAAACCGCATTTTTCTTTTTAAAATGATCATAAATTTATAAAATTCACATGCGGTTTCCCCAAATCCAAAAATCTCATGAAAACTCGAAATCTCATAATCATGAGTCAAATAATGAGATAATGAATACCGGCATAGAGCCAATCTACAGTGCATAACTAGAATGTATGTATATAAATGCATGTAACATCTAAGTAAGAAATGCAAAGTCTAAACTAGCATGTGAGATCATAAATTCTAAACAATACTACTAAGCTACAATTTATCAGGTTATACGAATGAAGTAACGGTTCTCTAATGTGTACGTGGCATGGAAATTACCAATGATGATGTGGGTGAGCCGGCAAGTAAGTGTACATGCAACATACGCATCATCGGTAATGGTGCATGTGCCCTAGCATACGAGATCATAACAGCTAATGAAAACACATGTATATATACAATGCAATGAGAATAACATGAGCATAGCAGAAAGTAAACAGTAAACACAACATTAATAAAGTAAATATATCTATATATGAGCCATACGGTTACCGTATTTAAAATAGCATGAATCATTGTTTTTAGAAAAGTAAGGGCTACGATGTATTTTTAAGAAAAAAGATATGTTTTGAAAAACCGTAGCGTCCCTAGGTTTATCCTTTGAAAATGCATACGATTCATTAGTTTGAAAATAGGTACGACTCTAATATAATGTTCTAATACCTACTTAAGTAACTAAAAGACTAAACTAAGAACCGAGTCGAAAGTGATTAGAGATCTATAACATTTTCGAGTCGATGTATCTATCAGTCGGCGATCCAGCTTCATAGCATCACGTACGTTATATTCTATCGTACGGCATCCTCGAGTCAAGAGTGTGGATCAATCATCATCATATATATATATCGTACGGTAAAATCCATCGTACGGTATCCTCTATAAGTCTACGGTAGCGCCCCGGCCGTCTAACAGACGCCAAATGCGGAACAAAATCTTTTTAACTGGCGCTATCGTATACTATAACCCGGATCTGCCATTATTGCTAAACTAACAAACTACAAAGTGGGTAGAAATGTTATACCGAACGATCCGAGTCCTTCGTTCTTTAACCATCATCCCACGCTTTGTTGCGGCTGCTCTGATCTCCTCGATCTCCGGTCTCCTCGTCCAGGTGGCACCACGTCAACGGATCTTTAAACGGGCTCCCGCCTCTGACCCGAGGCAACTCGGTCATCAAGTTTGCTAAAAGAGATGACCAAGATTGATGTAGAGAATGAGTAGAACACTTAGTCTCACTTCGTCCAAAGCCATGGACGAACGGTTAATGAAGTTGCTTTTTGAATCGGGTGAAATGAGAAATCTAGCTATCTAATTTCCATGAATCCAAAACTATATCTTTTTCCAAATTAACAACCATATCCCTCAACAAGAATGGCCGGCCAATATAAATAGAAGGAGGGAGGTGAGTGTAGGAAAAGAGGGGGTGACCATAAGCAATACTTATCATGAAGAAATATCAAAGCAAAAACAAAATGCATTAATGGTAAAGGTGACTCACTAATACACCTAGCAAATCATTAAATGAACAATCAATGCAACAATGAGTCACAAATCCTAGTTACCTTCTAGAACCTTCTAGAACCACGACTCACCCTCATGACTCACCCCAGTGACGAAAAGATAAATCCGCATTTAACCTAATGTTAAATACGGGTGATAGAAAACAGGAAACTGGCAACTTCCAAAAGAGATCCCGAAACGAATTTCAGGATAACCCCGTAACAGTATAAACATACCCGCATTTGTATTACGACTGAATACAAATGCAACCGAGACAAAGATATTATATCTACACAGTATAATACTCGGATCCGGCTTAAACCAAAGCCCACCAGTATTATCTGCCCGAAATATGACACGTGCATAAACGCACGTGCATTTTCCGAACCCTGCCATAAGACCATACGGCCTCTACAACGTTTCGCCCGAACTTGGGAAACTATCTGTGGGGGACTCTAATGACTCATCAGTACACTGGCAGTGGGTTTAACCACAAGCCGTCAGCGGCACTAGCTGTGCGTAACGGCTGCCCATGCACTGACCTTAAGGGAGGCCAATGAGCGAACTCATCTGAAAACCCTACTGAGCCTAACAGTGACAATGTATATACAGTCCGGTCCGTTCGTCTATGAGTATCGCATATCGGCCTAGGGGGCTGGTAACGTCAGACCCCCAATAGCGGTATAAGTCGTGTCGGAGTGTAGCCCAAAAACACCCTGAGATACTACTGGAGTACCTACCAGTAAATCTCCTGCCTCGGCCTAGGGCTATGTGTAATGGCTCTCCTAGACACAGCGCGATCTCACCCCCAATACCGGGAGAGACGAATCCCCTGCCGATCCGCTCACTTGCCTCCATGTGGCTCGGGACTGTATCCAAAAAATACCTGTTTGCACGACTCCTTTGAGCCGTGGTAGGGTAGAAATCAAAGCGCAGTGGGAACTCACACGAGAAAAATGACGACCTCAGGTCGATGAACTAACCTGTACACATGTCACCAAGGAACTGCTATCTGACGATAGGTATAATACCAACTAGCAGATTCCCGGCGAGTCCTGTCCGGTGTACTCATAACCCAATGAGCACCTGTATACATCTTAGGTGATCCAACTGACACCAGTGGCTTGTGAGACCGGCCACCGCCCCTCGTCGGGGTCTC
The DNA here is from genome assembly GCA_030015575.1 of Agapanthus africanus. Classification (NCBI taxonomy): domain Eukaryota; kingdom Viridiplantae; phylum Streptophyta; class Magnoliopsida; order Asparagales; family Amaryllidaceae; genus Agapanthus; species Agapanthus africanus. The sequence continues at coordinate 311,785,881 of CM057349.1, forward strand.
GACTGTATACACTAGTCTACTCCGGAGTATCGATGTCCTGTCTCGAAACTCCCATGACTAGGGACCACAATTAAGGATATGCTTATAGACTACCCAACTCTCACGTATATGATCGCCATCATACTGTTGGTAGTAAAGCAAGATCCTAAGGGCTCTATCAAAGTGTAACAGTGATCAGTCACCTGAACCTGTACACGACTGATAAAGGTAAACCAGATAGCATACTATCATCTCGAGTAAGATTGTCCTACCGGTATAGGTCCTCCGCAATCATTGCAATCACGTGCCTGCGATCCAATAATTGACTTTGAGGGCACTATATCCAACATCCTCAAATCGAGGGTACGGGTCAAATATCATATATATCATAATTCACAAGGTATCATCCGCCGTACAATATCATAATCAAGGGTACGGATTTAAGGTCACGTACAATCTATTATCTCATCAAATCACATGTTATGTATATATCGCCCAACGACCCCTTAATATATCATGTTTGTAATGACTCTGTTTTTATTGTACAATTATTTTAAAATTTAATGTACAGAATAGAATTTGCAAGCCTGAGTATACTTTGAATGTTGTTTTTGTTTAAGAACAGCAAGAAATAACTTGTAGCTCATTGGTAAAGCCCCTGCACTGCTGTGACATAGCCCATGTGTTCGAATCCCATCAGCCACATATAATTTTAATGATTTTTCTTTTAAATTTGTTTTAGAAGCCCAAAAGTTTATACGTGTAATACACATAAAATGAAAATTCAAAGAAAATCAAACATGTGTAAAATTGTATTAATACAGGCATGGACACGTGGCTCAAATCCCAGCACCCAACTCCTTCATTGAGCCGATGAGATTGAGCATATGGCCGGCACCGCCGGTCCCCTCCATAGGGAATGGCCCCATTCCATTCACACCAAAACCCTTAGCCTACCCATTACCCCCATACTGTTTGTTTTCCCTGAAAATTAACAGAGAATTAAAAATGGAGCTTTAAATCCAATTTTAATTCTCTCTTCAATCCATAAACCCTAATTCCATCCTATAAATACAATATCATACCCTAGCCCTCTTCATTCTGAAATATCTTGTAAAAAATTCTTAAAATTTTCTAAGTCAAAGAATAGTACAAGTGGAGTTAGCCCAGTGTCACTTTCCGGCGAGGATTCGAGACGGTTCCGGTGACCCCGCAACTTCACGAAGCTACCAACATCTTCCTATATCTTCCCTCTCTATTTCTAGCTTGTAAGTCCTACTTCTTATTCTATTCTTTCACTTTAAAAAGTTCTCTTTTCAAAACTTGTCGGAAGTGGAGTTATCCCGACATTCGGTTCTAAAATCCTTAAAATCATAATTTTTCTTAAGAATCACTCATCCCTATCATTATATCTTTCTTTGTAATCATGAAACAAACAATAAGAACACTTTTCATCTTAAAATATCATGTTATGTACCTTTAATTTGCATTTTTCGTTTAAATACAACAAACTTTACATATGATAACTTTTAAGTGTTTAGCTTAGCATACCTTTAGAATATCTCACAAGGTAATGACCTACCTCTCACATACACACATCTTGATATAGCACGATTCGTTTGAAACCAATATCTTGTGGCAAAATACGGCTTTTCAAATAAATACCTTAAACTATTAAAAACCCGGATTTCTTTAAATTGTGTTAATTCATTCCTTGCGATTATGCATCTACAACCCATTTTGGGAAACCCGATCGGGATGGTGCGGATCATCGCACATTCTCGGGACTAGTAGAGCGAGTTGCAGACCTCCTCATGGAGCATACGATCTCGATGGAATTTTAATACAATTTTTAAGAAAAACGAGAATTTCTATTTAATAATAAAAAAATTAATTTTTAAAAATTATATAAATATTGTCAAACCATCTATTTTTAATATATAATAAAAATTCCATGTTTTCTAGAATATAAAGAATGACAAGTTTCATGATAATACCATCAAGAATCAATACAAGTCAAACTTTACACTAAAATACATTGAACTATTCAAACTATATATATATATATATATATATATATTTACTAAGATACCTCATTCTCTAAAATTCACATCCATGACAACTCTAAAGAATATAAATAAATACTTGAGCTTTATTTTGAAAGTATATTTAAAATATTTTTTATAAAACCCCCTCAAGTTATATTAAATTTACATTAAGGACCCCAGTAAATATAGGTTTAAGCGGGACCAATTCTCTTGAGCCTCAGGGAGCCAGAGAAAGTGGGTGGTTGCCTATTTAAGGTAGAAAACTAAAATGGGGTTATCAATGGTAATTATCTTGGAAAAAGACACAAATCCTGCCATCCATGTACAGCAGTTACCGATAACTCCTAAACCTAATTCAGGATCCAATTTTGACTAAAGTGTCTAACTCAATCTGAGTCTCAGTCTAATCTGAATACAATCCAAAACAACTCCAATTCAACATGAATCCAATATACCAAACATGAACACTTGAATTTGAACATGAATACTAGAACAAAATCAGAACATGCAACATGACTTGACTAGACCGAAACATGTCTATATCTTGAACTTGACTACATGACTACCGGTTACATCCTGAATCAGTGTACATGAACAACTTATACCATGGTCTCGACAAGTCTGGTAACTACAAATCAATAAAATCAATACAATATACACTACGGGGTTTCTAAAGGGGTAGACTGGTACGGAATGTGTTAAAAGTGGCACGATGATGGACACTAAAAGACACCTACATGAACATCCGTGCCGTTGTCCCGTGTGTATTGACGGGGCGTTCTACTTTCCGTTTCCCATAGTCCACGGGATAGTTGGACTCCTCTCGTATACACTGATACATTTTGTACCAAACTACAAACAATTACTTTAGCATAACAAATATATAATTTACTTGTTTGATTCTCTGTCTATTCCATTCTATCTTTTGGGACTTACCGAACGCTAGTTCACTGACGACATTCATGTCTCTTCTTTCTTTGGAATGTTGTCAGAAGGACCCGACTCTCAGGAGATCGAGCCCAGCCAGGAAGATTTGGAGCAGTTCATTAAGGAGCCAGAGTTCTAGTTCCTACTTGTACTTACTTTTCTTTCAGTTCATATGCCATTGTTTAGGCATCGCTTTCTTTCATTGTACTTTAATTTTCAGTTGTATGTAAAGAATGATTATCAATAAAAAGTTGTTGTTTTATTACATCTCTTGTCATTCTTGTGCTTTACATTTATATTCGTTATTTATGCTTAGCATGTTTACTTCTGAGTAAATACGCTGCGTGCCTCGTCGCGTCTCCTTCCCCATACACCGGGAAGCGGGGCGTGACAATGTTATAATACGATGCTTCAGTATCAAATCATATATCATAAGCTCATGACATCATATCCGATCATATCGACTCAAATCCATAAAACATATCATATCCTCATCTTACACGTATATGTATACTATATATATATATATATATATATATATATATATATATCAACATATCCATACACACACACACACACACATATATATACATATACACACATATCATATCAAGTGTGTGTGTGCGCAACAAAATAAAACCAACGGCTCACGACTAAGAAAATAACATTAAGGGTAGACCTTCCTATGAGTACGCATAGTCTAACCTAAGGTCTCCTAGACTCTTAGTTGTTAATTATCCATATCTCACATTGCTATATATACATAATATAAATAAGTATCCTATTCTATGGTTGCGGGGGTGGTAAATGCCATCCACCCGACTTCCCCCGTAGATATACCTACTCACCTACGATCCTTTCTTTAGCTGAAGTCGATGACGCCTTTCTCTCCCTTATCGTCCCGAAGTCCACGCGAAGGTACCTACAGTTCAAGCACGCCGTATCGTAAACACGAATCGAATACGAAAACCAATGCAACAAACGAAATACACATAGGTTAGAACCTATGGTCCACACATGCAAGAATAGCCAACAACCCTCAACTTTGACGTACAAACGTCAAACGACCAAGTCAAAACCCAAATACCAAAACTCAAGTCAATAAAAGTCGTAAAACGAAAACAGCACATTGGAAAAACACTTCCATATTTTGCCCTAGGTTGAATTAGGATATTTTGCATATAGGATAGGTCTAATTAACAGATAAAAGAGCCATGGACCAAACACGAAGCAGATACACCATAACCAGGCCGTAAATTGAGGAAAAAAGGGATTATTTATGGCCAAAAAGTTAAGTTGGAGTCTCGGGTCTCTAGGGTATGCTCCTATGTACCTGCTCGTCTCACTGTGATTGCTAAATTATTTTCAAAGCTTCCAAGTTATAGCAGATCTCAAAATCTCATCCAGAATTCCACAAAATCCGATTTCGGCCAATTCCAAGTTCAAGTTTTGGGTTTTCTAAACTCAGTTGGTTCCAAATTCTAACACTAAAAGGATTTGTGGGCTCTACTAAATCTCAATTATACTTTCACAATTCATAATATCCCCTAACCCTCATCTTCGAATTTTCAAACATCATTAATCTACATAAGTTTAACTCTAAATCACTATAGAATATAAGGAAAGCTAAAAACTTTAACTAAAGGTGTAAGAATATACCTCATGTGGCAACTCAAGAAAATTCTAGGGTTGCCCAAAGTGCACAAAATCTTAACTTGATCCTACCATCATGCTTGAAAAGAGGTTGTGGTCATTTTTTATGAAGGGGGTGTGAGGTTTTGGTTGAGTTTTGGGGGTGTTTTATGGGTGATAGAGGAGGTGGAGGGAGATGAAGATTGAAGAAGGAGATGGTGTAGAAGAGAAATGAGGAAGGAGGAAAATAATAAGGTGATTGCTTGCTACTAGAACCTTCTCTCTCTCTCTCACTCTCGCGCTCTCTCTCTCTCTCTCTTGCTATACCTCCTTGTCCCCTCTCCCATGTCACATTTTCTTTTATTCTTTTTCTTTTTTCTCTTTTCATATTAAAACAAAAACCATTTAAATGCAAATGAAACATGGTTCAAATAAATGTAACAAGTGTTGCAACATATTTTGTTGCATGACATGATACATAAACAAGATTAGTGCATAATTAGTGAAATATTAATCAAGTTTAGCATTAAACATGTATACAATTAATTGTATAATAATTCATAAAATATCAAAATCACATAAATTCTTTCAAAATCAATAATTCATATAAATTTTCCAATTATTTTCCAAACTATAAGTATATATCATACCATATCATTAAAACTAATCTCCGTACTTTTATAATATCCATAAAGTTTATTATTTTAATTATTTAAATTCCAAAAATAATATTTTATTTTTCTGAAATGTTACACGAATGCGGGTGGCATATACGTACATTCTATTTTGGTTGTTTCTGTGACGCATAAGAACTTAATTGATGGGCATTATAGGTTTAATGCAAGGAAAACAAACCTAATTGATGTTGTCGGAACAATTTTTAAAACCACTCAGTTTTCTTCAAAACCACTTGTTTTAAAAGCGGAGCCTAAACCATTCCTTTTCAAAGCCACTCGAGTTCCTTCAGCAATATCAAGTTCATTATGTTAAAGGTTTTTTGCCAAAAATCATCCGTTGCCCTCCGTCATTTCCTACGAATAGTACTTAATATTCATGTTGCGTTTGTTAACTGTGGACATAGGGTGCGGTAGCTAAGTGGTGCTTATTTGTAGCATATGATGTGATTGGTTATGACTGTCGTGCGACCTTATTGACTATGTCAAGGGCTCTTGCGGATGGGTTTAATGCAATCAAGATAATGATATGTTGAACTTGACAAGAACCTTTTGATTTGTTGACCATGTCAAGATCACTTGGATCTTAGGGGTAAATATCTATATCGGGAGTTTCGAACATAAAGGAAACTTGCCAAGTATGCGCATACCTTCTAGAGTGGGTTGACTTAAGTGGCTTCCATAAAGTTATCAGCAATGATAGTTGGGTCACGATTCTCACTGTGAGTAGGTATTACTCTCCGGGAAATTTTCACTTCACAATTAGCCAACCTATTAGATGTTTAGAAAGTGTTGACGAGATTACGCCTCTAAGAAAACAAGGTTAGTTAATTAGGTATGTGTGAAAGCATAGGGAGCCTCTCTCGGAGTACCAACACTGACCTGGCTGAAAGATTAGCGAACTTATAAGGTGTAAGTGATCCCGACTAGTTCTCCTTTTAGGGTTTGAAGAAGGATTCGAGAAAACAGTGGGAGCCATCCTGATTAGATAAAGTGATTAACCAGTCTAGTCTTAATAGAGTGCATGATGAGTGTTTCTTTTCTCTCTCTCTTTTGATGCGATCATGACCCGCCTTAAACTATAACTCATAAACCAAGTTTACCGAACCTTTTTACAAACCTGGTTTTGTTTTGTCACAATTCACGAAAAAATCTCATATATCCATGCCACTCCTGCTTTACCCTTTGCTTTCTCCAGAACATTCCGTATCACTACGAAGATCCATATATAATAGATAAAACCATCTCGTAGTTACATACGAACTTGCAGAAATTTATTTCAGTTCGAGAATGGATTCCGATTCTGGGAAAAATAAATAGGGTTATTCGGTTGTCTTTTCTCTTTACCATCTCTCAGGTTACGAGGGCTCCTAGTACTAAAAAAGTACACCTATTACGCTTATTGGATAGTCTTCTTCCAAACCTTAGGCAGGTGCCAAAAGGTAGGGAAAGAAGAAAACCAATTAGCATAAGTATGGTGTAGAGAAGGTAAGAAGTAAAGACATATAAAGCGACTGAAGTAAGGGCAATGGAAATTGTAACTAATGCCATGAGTCTGGTCTTGAAAGAGGTATTACTAGGAATACCCAGCTATTCCTTCGAAATATTTTAAGTTTCAGTTTTACTGTGCGGTGTTAATTGAAAATTGCTTTCCTAATTAGATTCTGACTCCAGGGTATGTATTTACCGGACTTGATTCTCACATCTGTATGGTGTTACTGATGCTGAGTGGGAGTAGAATATTGGGAATTGGATGATTAGATCCTCAATATCAGAATTCTTTGTAATTGGTATTTTTGAGGAAATCACCTGGGTTTTGCCTAACGACAAATATTTGGTTTTGAATATCTGTTGTTATGCATCAATTTCAAATTGATATATCTGTATTTTTATTTTATAAAGTGAGATATAACTTTTTGAAATTATGTTTATAACATTTACCTTTATCAGTTGATGATTAGGTAAGATGCATTCAATAACGGTACAATTCTTCTTAAGCATAATACAGTTTTCAACCTACGACACGCATGTTTTGAGTTATTAAACTCATAGGACTTATGCAAAGTAGTGTGTGTTGTCTAATGTCCATTAGGACAAGGGGTTGGTACTCGTACTATATTCCGTTTACTTATAATTTCTCTAGTTTTAGACACGCATTTTGTTAAAATAAAAGGTCTAAATTTTAAGAAGTTATAGGTATAAGAATAAAGTAGAGAATCATATGTTGGAAGTATCGGTATTTTTTGAGGTAATCGCAGATGTAGATAATTATGCTAGTTATTTCGTCGTAAGTATATATTTGAGAACTTTCTTCTGTCTCAGGTTACTCATCCGTGGGTGCGTTCCTTGATGAGTAATCCTGCATGGTCTTCTTCCATTTAGTCTATATGCACTGGAAACAGCTGCATATTTTTTGAATCTGGTTTCAATTAAATTAGTGCATTTGTTTCTATATTGGATATATAATGGATTCATATCTTAATGATATTAAGGTATATGGAGTTGTCCGGCTTATACTTAAAACCAGAATCCGGATAAACTCAATGCATGTTTCAGTAACGACAATTTGTGGGTTATTCCAGGTTGACTCGTCGTAGTAAAATGAATTCTTTTCAGAAAATATTAGTGGGAGTATGGTGGAATTGGAAGTGATTTCAGAACCACAAACGGTTACTGAATATTTAGTAGAACCTACGGATTCAATTGGATTCGACAATTCATTAGCCACTCCGCAGATTAAGTGGGTAAGCTCAGCCACCCGAGAGGTACTTCAGTTTCCTCAAAGACGGTGACAGGGATGTTTTGATCACTACTGTTGTTCTAGATTATGAGATCGGCAGGTGGATGACTATAACGTCATTCTAAATTGAATTTAGAAGTGCACGTGCATATGACTCTGACAGATGGTTGTTGTAGTCAGTGGAAGCATGGTGGGTAAGTTGCTTATGTCTATTTATAGACTAAAGAAAGAAGAGTGGAGATGGATCATCTATTCTTGATGCGACAGTCATAGTGTTTAACTTCATCAAGAATGATAGATAGACCTAGTAAGATGGTTTAGTAAGGAGTACTGTTCTGGTTTTTGGATAACATACTCCTGATAGGAAGTGCTGTTCCTATACTACAATCGGTTAAACTATGGTTGTCATAGATGTTTCTTTACAAAGAATATGGATAAAATATCAGATATTCTGATGATTAGATCTATGAGTTAAGATCTAGATTTGGGACGTGTCGCAATTCATGTACTTTGACACAATTCTAAAGTGTTTTAGAATGGATGACTCCTGGCGTGGTGGTCTACCCGCAGGTGATGGAGTCACTCTCTAAAGAGATGTCTTGTGAACTAATGAGGAGAGGGATTTGCTTGATTGATATATCACTTTCTTAGACAATTGAGTCAATCATGATATGTCAAGTACCACACCAGATATTGCTTTTGCACTAGCTGCAATAAGCAGATATTAATCCAATCCCAGAGAAACATTGGGAAGCAATTATGAACATGAGAGAATGTTTTTAGTATATGGTAACAGAAGCCTCCTTAAGGAAGCGGTTATCGTTTCTGGCTTTCAAGATGACCGGGATGACAGAGTGGCTGTCAGAATTAAAATTTACCCTCTTCTGAGGGGCAGTATGTTGGACAGTGATCTAAGCGGATACTAAAGTAGGCATGGCGCATGATATTGATTAAATTCAGTGGAAGATACAGTCTAAGAAGTTTGTTAGATTTGGAGTTGATTTATGAAGTTGGTCCCATCAGATATCCATACTGTTCACCGTTCAAAGACGCGACCGGGATGTTAGGACGTCTGGCCTGAATTTTGGGGGCAGATGCTATTTGGATTTATCCGTCCACCTCTCCGAAGATGCCAAGTTGATTTATTGCACCGTATATCGGAGGTTTGGATGGATGCGGCCGTTGTAGCAGACTTCGTCAGATTCCCCCTCGTTTGCGAGGTTTTTTTTTATTGTGGGGACGCTCTTCCCTGCAGGCGCAAGCCCCTGCGTTAATTACGTTATCGTATCGCGATAAACACTTTCTCCAGCTCCGGAAGTTCACTTCGTGTCGTGTGTTTTTTTATTTTTGGTTTAGGTTTCCCGTGGATTGTATACAGAGACTAATTTATGTTGTCGCCCGTAAGGCGTGGATTAGTCTAAATCCGTATATCTTAGATTTAGGTTTGTTTTATTTAAGGATTGTTAATCTAGTTTGAGACTAAGATCGACTTAAATGTATGTGAGCAGTTGGGGCTCGGTTGGTTTTTTTTTTGTTATGGATACGTAAGTCCAATTTGAGACTAAGATCTACTTAACAAGATATTGGGATCATTTTTGTTTCAGATCCAACAAGAGAGCATTTGGGCTTTGTTTTCTCAGTTTAGGGGCATTTTGGTCCATTTTTGCCATTTTTTAAGCGAGTATTAGTTTAAGGACATGTCGGTCCGTTGATCACCATTTTGGTGGTGAGAATTTAGTTTAAAGACGTCCCGGTCCATTGATCACTGTTTTGGAGGTGAGATTTTAGTTTAAGGACGTCTCGGTCCGTTGATCACCATTTTGAAGGTGAGATTTTAGTTTAAGGACGTCGATTTTAGTTTAAGGAAGTCTCAGTCCATTGATCACCATTTTGGAGGTGAGATTTTGGTTTAAGGACGTCTCGGTCCGTTGTCCATTTTGTGCGCACGTGTATTTGTTATGTGACGGGATGAACAACGATGATATGGGATGCACCCAATTTGGGGTGCGGTCCGATTTGAGGTGTGCACATCAGTTTGGAAGTGCACCAAAAAGCTGTTAGTTATTGGGACCCGCCACCTCACTGAAGACATTGAGGAATTACAACGACGTGGATCAGAGGTATGGAGAGATGTACCCTTGAACCAATTCCCGTATTTGAGGGAAAAAGGAGTTAGTGGTAAACCTGGAAATCATTAGTCATATTTTGAGACTAAGATTTCCTCAGAAGGATGTAGGATGAGTATCGTTTTGGATATCATCAATTGGAATATCAATAGTCGTATTTGGGACTAAGATCAGTTTGGGAAATCATGAGCACATGAGCTCGGTTGATCTGAATCAGGGAGGTTCTATCCTCAAGGGACCTAGCCAATTTGGGCTTGGTCCACTCAGTTTTTTTTATTGAAAAGTCTCAAGCACTTGTTTGGGCTCTGTTTAATCAATCCCCCTTTTGTACAAAAAGGGCTGAGCACTTATATAAGTTCTGACGCACACATATAATCATGTGGGGGTTTCAGTCATAGGGATTACCCAATAAGTATTAAACATTTTACCCCCTTTTTTCTTTGTATGGAGTGCTATGCACTCTTTACGGCGCCCACGTGCGAAGCACATGAGGCGCTAGGCGCTGCCTAGTGAGTGCTAAGCACTCTTCTATTCTGTGGCGCCCACGTGAAGGAAAGTAAAGCGTTGGGCACCGCTCATTGAGTGCTAAGCACTCTTTTCTTATGTGGCGCTCACGTGAGGGGCACGTGGGGCGTTGGGCGCCGCTCATTGAGTGCTATGCACTCTTTTCTTCTGTGGCACCTATGTGAGGGGCTCGTGGGGCGCTGGGTGCTGGGTTCCTTTCTTCTTGAATGATCAAGAGGATCTTTATTTTGTAGATGAATTTTTGGTTCTCGAGAACGAGTTCTTCCCAATGAGAATTAAATTCTCATATGGGAGACTTGTTTTGTGGATCTCAGATCCGGAGAAAGAACTCAGTTCTTTGAGAAGGGATAAACCCCTATATATATATATATATATTATTTACCTAAATTTCTAAGAAGAGAGTTCTTTTTCCTCGAGAATTTAATTCTTTGTTCTTTTGATGCTTTCTCTTCTCTTTTTTTTTAAAAAGCTTATGGGGGGTTCTTGCTATTTTTAGACTTGAAGTCTTTGGTTCTTTATATAGTAGAGTCAGTATGTTAATTAGCTTTGAGGAAATCTCTCATTAAGAGATCCCAATTGATCTGGGGAATTTTACCCACCGCTGAATCTTTGATCCAAGAATTTCTGTTTTACAGAAAGTATTATCTTGTTTTTAACAAGATCGGGGAGATATTTTCCCATACAGAATTTATTCTATAGAAAGGTGATTTTTTAAACACCGTTGGATTTTTAATCCAACGGTCCTCTGTTTTACAGAAGGCATAGAATTTTATTTTATTATCCAACCGAAGGTATCTTTCTTGTTTTAGAAAGATTTGCGAAATATTTTCTCTCAACAGAATTTTAATTCCGAGTCTCGATAATTTATCATCTCCGTTTGATCTTTGATCCAACGGCTCTATTTAACAAAGTGTATAATTTAATTCTACATTCTTTAATTTGAGCGCTAACGCTCACGTGGGAAACACGTGGGCGTCGCCTAAGAATTTAATTCTTTTATAAATAGTCACTCTCGTGCTCTGCACGCCGGCGCTCACGTGTGTTCCACATGAGGTGCCACTATAGGATTTAATCTTAACAGAAGCTGGCGCTGGAGCTCATGTGAGAAACACGTGAGGCACTCAAGGATTTAATCCTATCTGAAGCGGTACCTACATGCTTTGCATGTGGGTGCACGTGTTTAACACGTGGAGGTTCCCTTTTATTTTTATAAAGGAACAACAAGTTTTGAGCCAAAATTTTTTGCGGGAACAACGGGCCCAAAATAGCGGGATTTCAATTGTTATTGAAGTATTCCAAACCCAACAGGCTATCGTCTAGGGGTTCAGAAACACGGGCCCTTATTAGTGAATTCATGATGTACCATTTCAGCCCAGTACTAAAGCAATGTTATTTGTACCGTTTCAGCCCGGTACCTAGCAACATTATTTGTACCGTTTCAGCCCGGTACCATGGCAACGTTATTTATAACAGAGGTTAATAGGGGGACGAGGCCATAGGAGGGAATTTCCTCCTATTGCGTCGAAAAAGCACGTCATATCTTATTTTTTCCGGCGATCGGCACCTATCATCTTTATCGTTATCATTTAAGATGTGGGTACACCAAATTTCATGCGATTCTACAACCTTTTCACCGTTGATTTAGCAATGTAAAAAGTTCTATTGTCGGTAAACCGTTAATTTTGAACCCACTAAATCAATGGTGAAAAAGTTGTAGAATCGCATGAAATTTGGTGTACCCACATCTTAGATGATAACGATGAAGATGATGTGTGCCGATCATCAGAAAAAATGAGAAAGGGGGTAATTTTTCGACGCCATAAGAGGAAATTCCCTCCTATGACATCTTTCCTTTATTATTCTCTTTATAATAATGGGACTCGTGAGATTTCGTCGGATTCATACTTAAACTACCCCAACATCCCGCGTTTATTAGTTTATATTAATGTTATGAGACTTGATCGAATCCATGAATACAAAAGGTGATGTATGATATCAAGTTTTCATGATTGAGTTCATGTGGTCATGTCAAGTGTAAGTCATGCCAATTGTATTCATAGTTCGAGTCAATTTAGTTCAAGTGTACATATTGGGTTCAAGTATTCTTGATTGAGTCGTGTCAAGATCAAGTCAATTCTAGCATGTAATGGTTTAATCACAAGTCATATAGATAAAATAAATAAGCAATCATAGAACATGATATGAGATAAGTATACAAGTAACGTCCAAAAAAAATGATATGTACGACTAGTTAATCAAGTCATTTGAAGTCAGAATATAAACAGAAACATAGTCTTAAGTGTAAGTCGATGTCGCGCACCCCACAGGGTTTGTGGGGAGACGGAACTAGTAAACAATAATTTTATAGCAGGCAACATCGACTAAACTCCTGGATCATATCGGAAACCCTAACTAGCAATACTAACAAAGGTTCTAATCTACTATGAAGTGATTTATAGCTTCGTGTCCAAGTTCCTTCGGGTCTTCTTATCCTCTTCTTAAGCTCCTCGTATGTACGGATCGAGCTTGGGTATCGGCCTCCTCATGTCGAAGAAGATCCACCCGAGAGTCTATGGTTCAAGCTCTAATGTCACGACCCACCAACAAACACAGATGGTATTGTCCGCTCTGGCCGAAACCGCACGGTTTTGTCCCTTTGAATGAACCAGACTCAAGAAAGGGGCTACTTCCCAGTAGGTCATCCATCCCAGAATTTCCCTAGCTCAAGCGCTCTTAACTACGGAGTTCTTCAAGACTCTAGAGTTCTGATTCATCCAAAAGTCGCCTCCGTGTTATAGGAGTGGTACCATTCTATTTATAGTTCTGATCGTGCCCTCTTTCGGAATGGAATTCAATACTCTCTATTGTTCTACAATGGGTCCCCGTGTGTATCCGTATCAGTTACATCCCCACCTTGATACCGGATAACATCTCACTTCTCACGGGGTAGGTGGTATTCATCCCTAACTCTACCTGGGGTATTACATTCCCTCCCACTTAGAACTATGGTTCGTCCTCGAACCACAGACCTACTTTTTTGAGGGACCGGCTCTGATACTATATTTATCATGACCCACCCCCAAACACAGATGGTATTGTCCGCTCCGGACGAAACCGCACGGTTTTGTCCTTTTGAATGAACCGGACTCAAGAAGGGGGTACTACTTCCCAGTAGGTCACCCATCCCAGAATTTCCCTAGCTCAAGCACGCTTAACTACGGAGTTCTTCAAAACTCCGGAGTTCCGATTCATCCAAAAAGTGCCTCCGTGTTATAAGAGTGGTATTATTCCATTTATAGTTCTGATCGTGCCCTCTTTCGGAATGGAATTCGATACTCCCCATTATTCTACAGTGGGTCCCCGTGTATATCCGTATCAGTTACATCCCCACCTCGATACTGGATAATATCTCACTTCTTACGGGGTAGGTGGTATTCATCCCCAACTCCACCTGGGGTATTATATCTAACCTTTAGAATGAGGTAACTAAAGTACCTAGTTTGCTAATCTAGGTAGCTTAGGAGATGTAGAGAATGTTTATTTGATTATTTTATCTCATTAACCCTAGGCTTCTCAACTCATGAGAGTGTTTAGGGTTTGAGAAAGAAGAATAGAGCAAAGGAGGAGAGAGAATGTTGTGATGATAATGATATGATGAATGGCTAAGTGTTGATGACTATGAACCATATCATTTTCAATAATAATAATAACAAAATACAACCATGCTTCAATAGTCATCCAAAGTGAATGAGTCATCTAAGTATCCATGCTTCAATCATGCTCAAATAACCCCTCATACCTCCACCTCATTATCCATTTAAATAAATGGATTAATAACAAATGAGGTGTCTTCTTCTAGAAGCACTCTTGTAAAATTACAAGAATATCCCTCACCGTATATACATACCCGTATTTGTACCACGAATACTAAGAGATGAAAATAATCCAATATTATAATACTAGAATGCGGCTTAATTCTAATCCCGCTAGTATTATCCGTTCGATCAAAAATACGTGTATTTAGTACACGTATATGATCGAAACCCTGCACGTAAAACCATACGGTCTCTACATCGTTTCGCTTGAACCAGGAAAACCCTCTGTGTGGGACTCTAAAGAATCGACAGTACAAACGGCTACCCAGGTATCTGTCGAAAAGAAGGCCGGGGAGCAAACTCATCTGAACTCCTACTGAGCCTATCCATGACAATCTTCGTACAGTCCGATCTGTTCATCTGAGAGTATCGCATGCCGGGTCTAGGGAGTGGAAAACGTCAGACCCCTAATTACCTGACAAGTCATGCCGATCTGGCTCAAGACCATTCGAGAATCTACTGGTCCAACTACCAGTAATTCTCAATCCGTCCTGGCCAGAGACTTATGGTGTTGGCCAACCGATCACAGCGCGACATCGACTCTATATACCGGGAGAGAAGAATCCCCAACAGTCGCTCACTGCCTCCATGTGGCTCGAGACTGTACCCAACTAAAACATGTTTGCACGACTCAGTAGAGCCATTGTAGGGTAGTAATCAAAGCACAGTGGGAACTCACACGAGACAAATGACGACCTTAGGCCGACAGACTATCTGTACTCATGTCACCTGAGAACTGCTATCTGACGATAGGTATAATACCATCTAGCTAGTTCTCGGCGAGTCCATCCAGTGTACTCACCACCAGTGAGCACCTGTATACGATCTTAGGTGCCAAAGACTAATGGCTACAGGACCAACCATCGCCCCTTATCGGGGGCTCGAAACGTATAAACCAGTCTACTCTTGAGTATCGATGCCCTTTCTCGATACTCCCATGACTGGGGACATTTAGGGATGTTCTTATCAACTACCCAGCTCCTACAAGTATGATTACCATCACAACACTGGTAGTTAAGCAATGATCCTACGGACTTTATCAACATGTATAAATAATACGTAATAACAAGTAAAACATATGCACATGTTAAGATAAAGACAAATCAAATAGCATACTATCATATCGAGCAAGGTTGTCCTGTACATACATAAGTCCAAGCATCCACATGTATACATATATAATAATGGCCTCTAGGGCATACATATCCAACAATCTCACACTTGCACTAAGGCCATATATTGGCGTATCGAGTACCCAACGTCTACACTAGGGCCAGTTATTGGCGTATCGCATACCCAACATCTCAAATAGTCTTTCGAACTGGGCTTGAGGAAGGGCCTTGGTGAATGGATCCATCGTGTTTTCTTTTTTGTCTACTCTCCGCACCTCGATCTCCCGGCGATCAACGATCTCCCTGATCAGGTGATACCGCCTCAAAATGTGTCTGGATTTCTGATGGGACCGTGGTTCCTCGCTAAAACCATAGCCCCATTGTTGTCGCAATACAAAGGTATTGGATCAACAATGGATGGAACCACCTAAAGTTCAGTAATGAACTTCTTAATCCAGACAGATTCTTTTGCGGCATCGTTTGCAGCAATGTATTCGGCCTCCATCGACGAGTCTGGGACGGTGTCCTGTTTGGAACTCTTCCAACAGACCGCCCCTCTGTTGAGGGTAAAAACAAAACCTGAGACAGACTTGCTGTCATCCTTGTCACTTTGGAAGCTTGAATCGGTAAAGGATTCCACCTAGAGGTCCCTATTACCGTATACCAAGAACAGTTCCTTAGTCTTTCGCTGATACTTAAGAATGTTCTTTACTGCTACCCAGTGGTTCTCTCCTGGGTTCGACTGATATCGGCTCACCACGCTAAGCGCGTAAGCTATATCTGGTCTGGTACATAGCATTGCATATATTATAGATCCTACCGCCGAAGTGTAGGATATATTACTCATGCGAACCGTCTCCTCATCAGTCTTGGGAGACATCTCTTTGGAGAGGGTAATTCCGTGCAATGCCGGTATATTACCGCGCTTGGAATCTTCTATACTTAATCTCTTTAGTACAGAATCTATGTATCTGGACTGTGAAAGTCCTAATAATCTCTTGAATCTATCTCTGTAGATCTTAATCCCCAGAATGTAGGAGGCATCACCCAGGTCTTTCAAGGATAACCTTTGTGACAAGAACAGCTTAACCGATTGTAGCATAGGAATTTCATTTCCTATCAAAAAAATGACGTCCACGTATAAGACTAGAAATGCGACAGTTCATCCTACAATCTTCTTATATATACAAGACTCATCCTCGTTTTTGATGAAGTCAAATTCCTTGACTGTTTCATCAAAATAGATGTTCCAACTCCGCGATGCCTGTTTTAATCCATATATGAATTTAAGCAACTTACACACCTTCCCGCTGCTCACACTGTCTACGAATCCCTCCGGCTAATCCATATAAACGCACTCTTCTAAACTTCCGTTTAGAAAAGACGTTTTTACGTCCATCTGCCAGATTTCATAGTCATGGAAGGCAACAATGGAAAGTAGGATCCAAATAGATTTGAGCATAACCACTGGAGAAAAGGTTTCGTCTTAATCCACACCTGGTCTTTGACGAAAACCTTTTGCAACAAGTCTAGCCTTATAGGTTTCCACCTGTCCATCTACACCAATCTTCTTTTTGAAGATCCATTTGCATCCAACGGGTTTTATCCCAGAAGGAGCAATATCCAAGGTCCAAACTTTATTGGTGTGCATGGACTCCATTTCGGATCGCATAGCATCCAGCCATTTAACAGAGTCCTTACTGGTAATGGCCTGCTTGAAACTAGTAGGATCATCTTCTTCCAAGATGCAATCCTCTCGATCCCCGTCTATGAGAAAACTGTAGTATCTCTCGGGCGGATGAGAAATCCTACTAGATCTGCGGAGTGACTGAGGTTCGTCGGGTACTACTGAATCTAGCGGTTGTACCAAATCTTCAGTTACAGTTTGTGGTTCAAGAATTTCTTCCAGTTCTACCGTACTCCCACTAACTTCTTTTGCAAGAAATTCCCTTTCCAAAAAGGTTGCGTGACGAGATACAAACTCCTTTTGTTCCTCAGTGTGGTAGAACAAATATCCTAGTGAATTCTTAAGATATGCCACAAACTTACATAGAACCGATTGTGCCTCCAGTTTGTCTGGTTTTTGTGTTTTAATATAAGCCGGAAAACCCCATATCTTAATGAATTTAAGACATGGCTTCTTACCACTCCATATTTCATATGGAGTGGTGGGCACGGATTTGGTCGGAACTTGATTCAAAAGATATGTTGCTGTATGAAGTGCATGTCCCCAAAATGAAAGAGGCAGATCAGCACTACTCATCATGGAGCGAACCATATCCAATAGGGTACGGTTCCTCAGTTCCGATACACCGTTGTGCTGTGGTGTATACGGAGGAGTAAGCTGAGAGAGAATACCGTTCTCTTTTAGGTATTCTAGGAATTCCATGCTTATGTACTCCCCTCCTCTATCAGATTGGAGGATCTTGATACTTTTTCCAGTCTGATTCTCTACTTCATTTTTGTATTCTTTGAATTTCTCAAAAAGTTCATATTTGTGTTTCAAAAGATACACATATCCGAACCTAGAGATCGTCAGTGAATGTGATGAAGTATGAGAACCCACCCGTTGCATGTATAGACATTGGAACACATACATCACTGTGTATGAGTCCCAAGAGCTTTGTTGCTCTTTCTACGTGTCCGGTGAATGGAGATTTGGTCATCTTTTCTTTGAGACAAGACTGACAAGTTTCATAGGATGAAAATTCGAACGGATTCAGATATCCATCCTTATGTAACTTAGATAGTCTTTTCTCATTGATATGGCCAAGTCTACAGTGCCACAAGTAGGTTTCGTTCATTTCTGAACTCTTCCTCTTGCATGTGTTTTGTATTTTGAAAACTGTGTTTTGATTTAGAACATAGATACCATTACACAGTATACCTTCTGCAACCAATAATACCTGATTAAGATAAATGTTCATGATATTTCTATTTAGACCAAAATTATATCCATCTTTAGCGAGTAAAGAAACTGATATGATGTTGCAAAGCATAGAAGGTATATAGTAGCAGTTGTTTAAAATCGTAGTATTGCCGCTTGGCAATATTAAGTGATATTCACCGATGGCAGCAGCATCAACTTGTGCTCCGTTCCTTACTTTGAGGGACATATCACCAAATCCAACCATCCTACTTTTTCTCAGTCTCTGCAATAAATTGCAAATATGAGATCCTGATCCGGTATCTAGTATCCAGGAGGTAGGACTGACCGAAAAACGGTTCTCAATAACAAGAGCACCTGAAGGAGACGCAATGGTATGCTTCTTCTTCGTTAGGTTTATCAATAAATTCATGCAATCCTCTTTCTCTTGCTTAAGCTCATGACATTCGTCATAAGTTAGAACCGAACCTATGTTTCCCAGCCCCGAATAAGAATCTGAGTCGGTCAAATCATACATTTTATTATCTTGATTAAGACGTGACATGGTTGCTACCTGGAGAGAGAGAGAAAAGAAAACACTCAGCGTGCGCTCTTACAAGTTTAGATTGGTTATTATTTTATCTAAACGGGATGGCTCCCACTGTTTCCTCGAATTCTCCTTCAAACCTGAAAAGGAGAATTAGCTGTGATCATTAACACTTTACAAGTTTGCTAACCGTTCAACCGGTTGGGTATTGGTACTCTGAGGGAGGTTCCCCGTGCTCTCGCACAAACCTAATTAGAATAAACTTCGTTTCTGCGGAGGCGTAGCCCCGTTAACACTTTTCTAGACAGCTAATAGGTTAGCTAATTGTAAAGTGAAAAATACTTCCCAAGAGTAATCCTACTCATCAGTGGGACCGGGATCAAACTATCATCGCGTGATAACCTAGATGGAAGCTACTCTAGTCACCACACTCTAGAAGGTATGCAACACTAGGAAGTTTCCTTTATATTTGAAACTCAAGATGTGGTTTTTGCCTCTAGGACTTTAGTGACCTTGACGAACAATCAACAAATCAAAAGATCATATTCAAGTTCAATCCGTCGTTATCCAAAATTGCATTAGACCAACCCGCATGATCCTTGACGAATAACCAACAAAATCATACGACTGTCCTAACCAATCGCATCATCTATGCTACAAACAATCGTTACTTAGCTACCATATACTACGTCTTGACGAATAATCAACAAACGCATCATGAATACTAAGTAGTAATTATCTGAAACGACGGAGGGCTACGGCTGGTTTTTGGCGAAAACTTTTAACGTAATGAACTTGATATCGTTGAAGGAACCGAGTAGTTTTGAAAAGGAGTGGTTTAGGCTCCGCTTTTAGAAATGAGTGGATTTGAAGAAAACCGAATAATCTATAGTAACATAAACTTTTGCTCAAGAGGTCACTTCCCATGAAGGGATCTAGGCTCTTGCCTCCTTGAACAAGGTGCTAGATATTTCTAAATGAATACCACCATACAAAGCGAAAGAATATGACTATAGTTTTTCAAAATTTATTCCGACAACATCTTTTAGGTTTATTTTCCTTGTTTTAATCAATATTAATGCGGTCCCATCAATTAAAACATATCACACCAGAAAAAAATACAATATACGTATATACCATCCGCATTCACCACGGGGGCCCGTCATGCACCGTTAGGTTACTTAACTAACGACAGAGCGGGGGCTGGACTAGCGCGGATGCAAAATATAAACAACATCTACTAATATATATATATATATATATATATATATATATATAACATTCGTCCCAGGCATGATAAAAGCAACATCACAGATAAGCGATAAGCGATAAGCAATATGGAAAAGCGAATAAACTTAGAGCCCCGGGCTTCATTCGAGCCACAAATGAAACCCGACGTTCCCCGGTCATGTGGATAGCCTGTACAATATATAACCAAGACCCCTATGAGCACGGCAAGTTACCCACCAATTCTTGAAGAGAGGAAACCCCAGTCAACAAGATGAATGGGCCACCCAACACTTCACGGAATCCAGTAACTTGAGCGCTCCTCCGTCGGTCATCCTATACCCCCTACGAGTACGGCGAGTAGCCCGCCAATCCTAGAGTAAAGCACTCCGGTCTCAATGCCATGAGATGGAGGCCCGTTTCCCTCTAGAACCCGGCCAATCGAGCACTCCGTCGCGGGGTAATCCTAGTACAGAAAAGAAATATATATACAGTGGTGATATCGACCTCAACCCGGCCATGCCCTAATAAAAGAATATAAAATAAGGCAGAAACGGCAGTCTACATGTCAGACGCTCACCCCGCAATAATGAATATACAAATGAATCAAAATTGTACTACAAACATTGCACAATATGCTATCCATCATGACAATCCGACAAAACCGTCTCAAAGATATCACAACAAACACCACAGCTAAACAAGATGCGTGCAACCCCTTCTAATCGACGTATAGCGATTAGAAGACGTTAAACAACACATGTACGAACTGAAACGAATAAACGATGTTAAAACTGCGACTTCGAAATACTCCGCATTGCCCCAACACAAAGATAACAGAATATGAAATCTGGGAAAAAACAAACAATACCTAAAAACCTAAATCCAAGATTCCAGAAAACTCAAAAAAATCCAAGACCAAACTCCCTAGAAGGACCGGCGAGGCTAGGAAAAATGGACTTTCTGCCGACGAAATATTAGAGTTTCGATCTTGTTTTCCCATGGTGTTCTAGTTAAAATCAAAGCACAGTAGGAACTCACACGAGACAAATGACGACCTCAGGTCGACAGACTTTCTGTACTCATATCACCTGAGAACTGCTATTTGATGATAGGTATAATACCATCTAGCCAGTTCTCGGCGAGTCCGTCCAGTGTACTCACCCCCAGTGAACATCTGTATACGATCTTAGGTGCCAAAGACCAATGGCTGTGGGACCAACCATCGCCTCTCGTCGGGTTCTCGAAACGTATACACCAGTCTACTCTGGAGTATCGATGCCTTATCTCGATACTCCCACAATTGGGGACATTTAAGGATGGGCTTATCGACTACCCATCTCCCATAAGTATGATCACCATCACAATGCTGGTAGTCAAGCAATGATCCTACGGGCATTATCAACATGTATAAATGATACGTAATAACAAGTAAAATATATGCACATGTTAAGATAAAGACAAACCAAATAGCATACTATCATATCGAGCAAGATTGTCCTGTACATACATATGTCCAAGCATCCACATGTATACATATACAATAATGGCCTCTAGGGCATGCATATCCAACATTAAGTGTTATACACACGTGAGTTCCAGTCTCGCCTAAATACGACTACCGGTTTGGGAGATATACTTGTTTTCATATCGTCGCGCAAAACAAATCAGAATCTGTTAAGCATCGCCACACATTTTTAAAACGCGGTTTGAGTTAATTTATATCGGGTTTCAGGTTACAAAAATTATTATATAATTGTAGTTCTTTTGGATTACTTATCCGAAACACTAAGATTCGCGCGATTTGGATTTCTGAAGCTCTAGTTATGACCGTTTTAATATCAGCTTTTAAAACAGAAATTCAGATTTCTGGACAGCAACTATATGTTATATTGCAAAGCCTATTGTTCCCCTCCGAAAAACGGCGACGACGTGAAAACGTCTTGCCTGTGATTCAGGGCAGATGCTATTTGGTTTTATCCGTCTACCTCTCCGAAAATGCCAAGTTGATTTATGGCACCGTGTATCGGAGGTTTGAACGGATGCGGCCGATGTAGCAGACTTCGTCAGATTTCCCCTCGCTTGAGGGGTTTTTGATTGTGGGGACGCTCTTCCCTGCAGGCGCAAACCCCTGCAGTTAATTACGCTACCGCATCGCGGTAGCCACTTTCTCCTTCTCCAGATGTTCACTTCGTATCGTGTGTATTTGTTTTGTTTGTAGTTGCCCGTGGATTGTATACAAAGATTAAGTGATGCCGTCGCCCGTAAGACGTGGATTAGTCCAAATCTGTATTTACTTAGATTTGGGTTTGGTGTTTTAGTTTAAGAATACGTTAGCCCTATTTAAGGCTAAGATCAACTTAAACTTTTGTTAAGGATACATTAGCCTAATCTCCAGACTAAGATCAACTTAACGGGATCGTTTGGATCCGACAAGAGAGCAATTGGCTCTACTATTTAGTTTAATGACGTTGCGGTCAATTTCCAGTTTAGGGACATGGTGGTCCATCATTCCCATTTGGGGACGAACATTAGTTTAAGGACATTTCGGTCCAACGTTCCCATTTTGGGATGAATATTAGTTTAAGGACATTTCGGTCCACGAGTTTAAGGACCCCGCAGTCCGTATCAATGTGTGGTTGTCGGGACCCGTCACCTCTCTGACGTCATTGAAGGATTACAACGATAGGTGTCAGAGGAGTTCAGAGATGTACCTTCGAACCGGATGTAAATTGATTTAAAAGAGCAATCTTGCTCAGTCAATTTAATTTGAGGACTTACGGCCATGATTGGGCTAAGTCCAGTTGAGAATATTCAACGTTTTTTTTTATTTTTGGCCTATTAGGCCTGTGCTAGGGCTTTGCCCCTGTTTGATAATGCACTGCATTTCATTCTGGCCTGCTAGGCCTTTTTGATTTGGGCTCTGTCCCTTTGTAAATGATGTAGAGCATGTGTTTTGGGCTCTGCCCTTTTTTTAAAATAATGCATTGCATTTGATTTGGCCTGTTAGGCCTTTTTTAATTGGGCTTGGCCCTTCTGTAAATAATGCAGTGCATTAATTACTTGACAGTGGTTTTTCAGGCGCTTTGCGCCAATTATTGAGCGCAAGCGCTTGTCGTGGTGACACGTGTCACGCTCTAATGAGCGCAAGCGCAACAGCGCAGTGCGCTGTGTCAGTGCGCTGCGCTGTTGCGCTGCTGACACGTGGCGCTCTCTGGTGGCTTGCGCCAACCCAGGAGCACAACAGTGCAGTTTTTGCAAGTGCAAGGCACTATTTCAATAACTTGATCCAATTTTGGATTCAAGAAAAGAATCTTTAAGATTCCAGAACCAATGGTTCATAAAAAAGTGCAAGGCACTGTTCTCATTTATTTTTTATTGAAGATCATTGATCTTGTTCTTAGATCAATGATCTATTCAGAAAAAAATCTTCTATTTCATAAATGTTTTTACCTTTTTCTTGAGTTCTTTTCAAAATTCTTCAGAGTTCTCTCTGTTTTGAAGTTCTTGATGTCGATGTTGTTGATGTTGATGATGTTTTGAGTTGGGGTCTAGAGGTCTTTATATAGTGCCCATAAATTTGTTAAGTTTGTTAAAGAGATCATTCTCTGAGTGATTTGGGGAATTTTCCCCACCGTTGGATCTTTGATCCAAGGGCTTCTGTTTTACAGAAGACAATCTTCTTGTTTTAACAAGAACAGAAGGATCTTACTAGAATTTTAATTCTGTTTGGCACAAACGCCCCAGCGCGTGACACGTATCACGCAGCACAGAGTAACTGCGCTGCCACGTGGCGCGCAGCGCAGAGCGCAGAGCAACTGCGCTAACGCAACTGAGCTGCCACGTGGCGCGCAGCGCAGAGCGCAGGTCATCTGAAGCGTTGCTTCTTTTAATTTTGTTTTAAATAGAGCCTTGCTCTGATTGGGCGCGCTGCTTTGGGCGCTGCGCTGACGTATCAGCTTTTGACACGTGGCGCGTTGCGCGCAGCGCAAGGAATTTGAAGCGTTGCTTCAATTTTTGAATTTTTGAAATTCAAACAGAGCTTCGCTCTGATTGGGGGAATCTGAACATAGATTTGCTCTGATTGGGATAAACAAATGCCCCCCACCGTTGCGCTTACGTGGCCCTAAACGTGAGCGCAGCGGTGGTCAGAATCCCAACCGTTGGGAAATTGAAACGGCACTTATTGCCTATAAATAGGACCTTTGGTCCCTTAGATGATTTTCATCTCTTCATAAGAATTTCGTCCAAAGCCCTGCTCTTTTTGTTCAAGCGTTTTTAATAGTTAAACTCTAGAAAATTTTTAGGTAAAAATTAATTTGGATTAAGTTAAATTAATTTTAAGAGCCTTGCTCTCAATAGGTCCCCAATCTAAAGAAGACCCATTTAGGGTTTCACTTAGCAGAGCTTTGCTCTATAGGTTTAAAAGGATCTAAAGAGAACTAAAGGGAATCCTGTTAAGGTTCCTTTAATGGAACTCTGCTCTCTAAAGGATTTTCCTTGTATTTTCTTAATGCGTTAATGGAGCTTTGCTTCTTCCAAATCGTACAGAAGAACTCTTAAGAGTTCTTCGTGGATCTTGGAAGTTAAAGATGGCATTTTATATTATTATTATTATTATTATTGTCTTCTCAGAGCAAAACTCTTAATGTTCTTAGGGGATTTTCTTTAGATTCTCCTCATTACCGAATTTGATAGGTGTCACTCCTGTTTGCAGATCATTGCTCTCGAGGAGTTTAACTCCCCGTGCCTGTTTTTAATAAGAATTCGCTTAATCAGCCTGTCTGCTAATTCTGTTAGTCTTCTTTTACAGGAGCAATGGACGCCCATATGTACGACCTCGACGAGATCATCTCTTACGGGGACATCCGCCGACTCGGCCGCTCTCAAAATCGAGAATTTACCAACGCCGAGTGTGCCGAGATCATGAATCGCTTCGACGCGTACAATGGTCAACTGCTTCCTCGACGCTCCTCTCTCCTAAAGCTTATCGTGGGAGCCATTTGGGAAGCACTTCCCTTATTCTGCTCCGGTGTGCCGCTTGGGGCGTTGGATGCTGCTGAGGATAAGGTGCACTCGGTGTATCTGATGCACCTAATCTCGAAGAGACGGCGAGACAATCTTGTCGATCTCCTGCACCAGGCTTTCCAACAGTCCGCCATACTCGCTGCTTATTGGAGGGAGGAGGACATCAGGGGGACCCCGACGCTTGTGCTCGCGAAAGAAAGCACACTAAGATGGTTCGCCAGGCTTGGAAAGTCTTAGATAGGGTTACTTTCGAGTTCCTCAATCCATGTCCTGGGTCCGAGGTTATACCATTGTAAACATTTCAATAATGTTGTTATTTATTTCTTTATGATTGTAAGAACCCTTTTGCCATATGAATGGAAAAATTTTATTTCAGCTTGTCTCATTTCTTGTTCTGAGTCTTTTACACATGCATGAATGAGTGTGTCTTGAATGCTTAATCCAACGCCAATCAGATGTTTTTTCTGTCGCTTTCTTCTTTCTTTTATTATCCGCATGTTATCTTAGTGAACATGGTTGACAGATAATAGAGTAAGCGTCTTAGTTTCTTCAAGCAATAGCGATGGCTTAGGCCGCAGGTTCAGATCTGCTATCTAAGACTTTTCAACTCTATGAGCCGTGAGGGTCTCATAGAGATTTTTCTCCCTACGGATCGAGAGGATCTCGTAGGTGGATTTTCTCCTTAGGAATCGTAAGGATTCCTAAGTGCGTTTTCTCTCATAAGTCGTAAGGATCTTATAAGAGAATTTTCCCTCTTACGAGTCGAGAGGACCCGTAAACGGTTGTTTCCCTCCTTATCGAGATTCGACTTTGGAGAGTGAGAACCGTGAATAATATGCAAGAGACCGTTTTAGACCGACTTGCAGGGTCCCAGTGCTCAGAAAACAATTTTTTTTAATCCCTGCTGCCTAAGGCTTTATCTTGCAAGTTGAGACGAGTCGGGAATTTCTCGCGGAGACACTGGTTTCTCTGCGGGCCGACGCGAATCAGGATTTTCTCGTCAAGGACGCTGGTTTCCCTGAGTCGGAGGATTTTGCCGAGGACACTGGTTTCTTCGGGGTTGAGACGAATCGGGAATTTCTCGCGAAGACACTGGTTTCTCTGCGAGCCGACGCGAATCAGGAGGCTCTCATCAAGGACGCTAGTTTCCCTGAGTTGAGGAGTTTGCCAAGGACACTTGTTTCCCTGAGGATTGAAACGAATCGAGAATTTCTCGCCGAGACGCTAGTTTCTCTACGGGTCGACACGAATCAGGATTTTCTTGTCAAGGACACTGGTTTCCCTGAGTCGAAGGATTTTGCCGAAGACACTGGTTTCTTCGGGGTTGAAACGAATCGGGAATTTCTCGCGGAGACACTGGTTTCTCTGCGAGCCGACACGAATCAGGAGGCTCTCATCAAGGACGCTAGTTTCCCTGAGTTGAGGATTTTGCCAAGGACACTTGTTTCCCTGGGGTTGAAACGAATCGATGTATTCCTGCGGAGACGCTAGTTTCTCTATGGGTCGACGCGAATCAGGATTTTCTCGTCAAGGACACTGGTTTCCCTGAGTTGAAGGATTTATCCGAAGACACTGGTTTCTTCGGGGTTGAAACGAATCGGGAATTTCTCACGGAGACACTGGTTTCTCTGCCGGCCGACGCGAATCAGGAGGCTCTCATCAAGGATGCTAGTTTCCCTGAGTTGAGGAGTTTGCCAAGGACACTTGTTTCCCTGGGGTTGAAACGAATCGATGTATTCCTGCGGAGATGCTAGTTTCTCTGCGGGTCGACGCGAATCAGGATTTTCTCGTCAAGGACACTGGTTTCCCTAAGTTGAAGGATTTTACCGAAGACACTGGTTTCTTCGGGGTTGAAACGAATCGGGAATTTCTCGCGGAGACACTGGTTTCTCTGCGGGCCGACACGAATCAGGAGGCTCTCATCAAGGACGCTAGTTTCCCTGAGTTGAGGAGTTTGCCAAGGACACTTGTTTCCCTGGGGTTGAAACGAATCGATGTATTCCTGCGGAGACGCTAGTTTCTCTGCGGGTCGACGCGAATCAGGATTTTCTCGTCAAGGACACTAATTTCCCTGAGTTGAAACGAATTGATGTATTCCTGCGGAGACGCTAGTTTCTCTGCGGGTCAACGCGAATCAGGATTTTCTCGTCAAGGACACTGGTTTCACTGAGTTGAAGGATTTTGCCGAAGATACTGGTTTCTTCGGGGTTGAAACGAATCTGGAATTTCTCGTGGAGACACTGGTTTCTTTGCGAGCCGACGCGAATCAGGAGGCTCTCATCAAGGACGCTAGTTTTCCTGAGTTGAGGAGTTTGCCAAGGACACTTGTTTCCCTGGGGTTGAAACTAATTGAGAATTTCTCATGGAGACGCTAGTTTCTCTGCGGGTCGACGCGAATCAGGATTTTCTCGTCAAGGACACTGGTTTCCCTGAGTCGAAGGATTTTGCCGAAGACACTGGTTTCTTCGGGGTTGAAACGAATCGGGAATTTCTCGCGGAGACATTGGTTTCTCTGCGAGCCGACGCGAATCAGGAGGCTCTCATCAAGGACGCTAGTTTCCCTGAGTTGAGGTATTTGCCAAGGACACTTGTTTCCCTGGGGTTGAAACGAATCGAAAATTTCTCGCGGAGACGCTAGTTTCTCTGCGGGTCGACGCGAATCAGGATTTTCTCATCAAGGACACTGGTTTCCCTTAGTCGAAGGATTTTGCCGAAGACACTGGTTTTTTCGGGGTTGAAACGAATCGGGAATTTCTCGCGGAGACATTGGTTTCTCTGCGAGCCGACGCGAATCAGGAGGCTCTCATCAAGGACGCTAGTTTCCCTGAGTTGAGCTATTTGCCAAGGACACTTGTTTCCCTGGGGGTTGAACTGATCTGTGATGGTCTTTCAGGTTTTATATAAGTTACCGTCAAAACCGTGAAGCTAGGAATTTGATATTCGCTTCGTTTGCTGGCACTGCGTTTGCTGTATCGAGACGAATGTCACGGTTGTCTTTAGGCTATTGGTGAACCGTCGAGATTTGGCTTGGCTTTCTGGTGGAGCCTGTTGGAAAGGTGTGGTTCCCTCTTTATTTGTGCCCTTGGATTGTATACAGGGATCGATGTGATCTCAACTGTAGGGCAAAAGTTTCATCATCATTTTTTTATTGCTTTATTTCCGCGATGCTCTATCATTTCAGCTTTTATGTCAAGAAAGTCGCGATTGCCCAATCATTTCGGCTATTTACCGCGGTGCCCAATCATTTCGGCTATTTATTTTATTTTTACTCGCTGTTTTTTATTGCGAGTTGCCCAATCATTTCGGTTGTTTTATATGCATACGTTTTTACTTGCTGCTTTTTATTGCAAGTTGCCCCATCATTTCGGCTATTTCGTATGCATGTGCGGCCTACTGACTTTTCGCTGTAAGTCTGGAATTAGACACCGATTTCGGCATCAGCACCGCTACAACTGGGATGTTGCCAGGAGCGAATCATCATTTGCCTTCGTCGATGTCAAACAAAGGTGGCTTAGCGAACAGGGTTAAGGTCCTGTCGACTAAGGCTTTTGACTTCATGAGCCGTAAGGGTCCCACAAAGGTATTTCTTTCTACAAATCGTGAGGATCTTGTAGGTGTATTTTCTCCTTAGGAATCGTGAGTATTCTTAAGTGCATGTTCCTCTGTAAGTCGTAAGGATCCTACAAGAGGATTTTCTCCTTATAAATCGAGAGGACTTACAAGGGTTGTTCACCATGCAAACATATCCCCAGTCACGGATGGGACTTTATTAGGGAAATGTTTATTCGTGCCCGTGGATTGTATACAAGGGTCAGAATTGAACCACTTGTAGGGCAATATCGCAGGTTGTGGGGGGTTTGCTTAAGCACGGGTTTAGGCCTCTGTAACTTAAGACTTTCAAATCTTATGAGCCGTGAGGGTCCCATAAGAGAGTTCTCCTTACGAGTCGTGAGGATCTCGCAAGTGTATTTTCTCCTTAGGAATTGTAAGGATCCCTAAGTGTGTTGCTCCCTTGTGAGTCGTAAGGATCTCACGCGGGTGATTTCTCCTTACAAGGTCGAGAGGACCTTGTAAGTGTCCTTTAACGAGGTTGCGCCCTTTCGGGTTTTCACAAACACTCGCCGGTAGTCCTGCTGTTTTTACTCACTGAGCCCTTTCGGGTTTTCATCCGTGCCCATTTTGCTTATGGATGTACCGTTTTTTTTTATTCTTTTTTTTTACGAGGTCGCGCCCTTTCAGGTTTTCACGAACACTCGCCGGTAGCCTTGCTGTTTTTACTCACGGAGCCCTTTCGGGTTTTCATCCGTGCCCATTTTGCTTATGGACATACCGTTTATTATTATTTTATTTTATTTATTTTTATTCCTTTTTTTTATTCATCTCGTCAGCCTAAGGATGCTGCGGTATTAGTTTAAGGACGTTTCAGTCCGTCATTAGTTTAAGGACGTTTCGGTCCGTCATTAGTTTAAGGACGTTTTGGTCCGTGGGAGAAGGCCGGCTACTACTTACAGAGCTTGAGCTTGGAAAGATAGCGAGCGGACATATTCGTCGTCATCTATCATTGACCTAGGCTATGGCTCATCAAGCGTAGTATTTTTTCAGGAAGCGACCGTTTATTGGCCTGAAAGGCCTTTCACCGTGCATATCCATGAGCAGATAGGCTCCACCCTGGTAGACCTTATCTATTATGTACGGGCCTTCATAGTTTAACTCGAATTTTCCCCGCTTGGCGCGATTGGGGATCATAGGCCTTTTGACCACTAGCACGAGTTCGCCTTGGCGGAATGTCCTTGGCGGGGTCAATCTTTCATATGAGCGCGTCATCTTTGCTTTATAGGCCTCCAGATTTTGTTGCGCTATGAGCCGGGTTTCATCAAGGGCATCAAGCTCCTCAAGCCGAAGATGAGCATTTTCTTCGTCCGTCAGCTCGTAGTGGACTGCCATTCGTAGAGAAGGCAGCTCTATCTCGAGGGGGAGTACTGCTTCTGTACCGAATACCAACGCATATGGCGTTGTGTTCGTAGCTGTCTTGAACGTAGTTCGATACGCCCAGAGAGCTTCTTGCAGTCTTTCGTGCCAGACCATATTTCGAGACACTGTTTTCTTCATGATTTTTTCAAGGTCTTGTTGAAGGCCTCAGCTAGACCGTTAGCTCGCGGATTATAAACTAAGGAATATCTCCAGTCTATATTGTGTTGTTGAGCGAAGCGACTGATCTTATGGCTTCTATAAGCTGGCCCGTTATCGGAGATAATCCGTCGCGGAGTTCCAAACCGGTAAATGACGTACGTCTTGAAGAAATGGAGGATATTCTTCGTCTTCACTTCTCTCAACGGTACTACTTCTGCCCATTTGGAGAAGTAGTCAGTCGTCGCCAGGATGAAACGATGTCCCCTGGACGATGCTGGTTCGATGGGGCCGACTATGTCAGTTCCCCACATTTCGAATGGCCAGCTAGCCACTGTTGGGTGTAGAGGATTTGGGTGCTGATGGATAAAGTCCCCATGGATTTGGCACGAGCGGCATTTCTTCGCATATTCGAGGCAGTCCTGGATCATCGTGGGACAATAATAACCCATTCGTTTGATCTTTAGCTTCATCTTTGGGCCTTCTTGGTGAGAACCGCAGAGTCCGTCGTGAACTTCCTGAATGACTCTTTTCGCTTCGTCAGGTCCCAGACATCTCAACCACAGAGAAACAAATGACCTCTTGTACAGAGTATCATTGACGAAGGCGAAAGACAGAGCTCGTTTCATAAGCTGATGTCTTAAGGACGCATCTTCGGGCGCTCGACGGTATTTGAAGTAGTCTATAAAGACTTCTCTCCAATCCTCGGTATTTTCCCGATCTTTTATTTGCAGGGTCGTCTGCTCAGTCGCCCTCTTTTCTTCGGATGATTCCGGAGATATTTCCGCTGGGGCAAGCACCCGACGGCTTTGTACCACGATTCTGACGTCATCAAGGTTCTCATCAGCCAGTTCCTTAGCGAGCTTGGCCAACGCGTCCGCTTTGCTGTTTTCCGCGAGAGGTATGTTTTCCAAAGTATAGGAAGGGATTTGGGTCAACAGTTGTTGCACCTTTTCGCCGTACTTCACCAACTCTGGTTTGCACGTTTGGTAGTCGCCGTTTACTTGACAAACGACCGGTTGGGAATCTCCGTATATGAGGAGGTTTTCAATTCCCATGTCGATGGCGATCTCGAGGCCTGCTATCAAAGCTTTGTATTCGGCTTCATTGTTTGTCCTCGGTTCTGTTAAGGAAAAAGCAAAGCGCATTATCCCTCCTTATGGAGTTACAAAGATGTGTCCTACCCCCGATTTGATTATAGGGGTACTTTGTTTGCGCTTCTTCATGGAAGATACTCCGTCAAAATAGAGTTCCCATCGGGTATCACTCCCGTCGATCGCGTCAAACGCATGTTCGTCTGGCAGCTCGCAATTCAAAGGAGAATCGGCAGGTATCGGATGCTCAGCGAGGAAGTCGGCAATGGCCTGGCCTTTCACTGCCTTGAGAGGCCGATAGGTTATCGAGAACTCCATTAAGAGTAGGGCCCATTAAGCGAGTCACCCCGTCAATATGGCCTTCGACATTAAATATTTAAGGGGGTCCACCTTCGAAATGAGACGGACTTCATGCGCCAACGCATAGTGCCTGAGCTTTGTTACCGCGAAGATCAACGCTAGGCAGTGTTTTTCGATGGGAGAATAATTGCTTTCTGCCCCCAGCAGGACTCGACTTAAATAGTAGAGTGCTCTTTCTTTCCCTTGGTCGTTCTCTTGTGCCCATAATGCGCCTAAAGAGCCTTCGAAGGCGGTTGTATAATGAATGAGGGGCTTTCCCTTGACCGGAGCAGCCAGCACTGGCGGGTTTTGCAAGTACTGCTTAATTTCGTCTAGCGCGCTTTGGCACTTTTGATCCCAGACAAACGGGGTTCCCTTCTTCATCAGGTGGCTGTAAGGACGGCACTTGCCTGAAAGGTTGGCTATAAATCGCCTTATGTACGCGAGCTTTCCTTGAAGAGACCGCAGCTGTTTCAGAGTCCTTGGCGAGGGCATTTCTATGATCGCCTTGATCTTTGACGGATCTATTTCGATACCCCGGTGTCGGACGATGAATCCCAGGAATTTGCCCGAGGAAACTCCGAATGCACACTTGAGAGGGTTCATCTTCAAGTTGTATTGTCGAAGGCGTTGAAATACGGTCTTTAGATGCTCGAGATGTTCCTCGTATGATTTGCTCTTAACCACGAGGTCGTCGATATAGCATTCGACGATTTCATGTATAAGGTCATCGAAGATCTTCGTCATAGCCCTCTGATAAGTGGCACCGGCGTTCTTTAGACCGAAGGGCATCACCTTGTAGCAGAATATACCCAAAGGGGTCCTGAAGGCGGTATGCTTCTGGTCTTCGGGATGCATCTTTATCTGATTATATCCTGATGAGCCGTCCATGAAGGAGAAAACCTCGTGAGTGGACGTGTTATCTATCATCAGCTCGGTGACTGGCACTGGGAAATCATCCTTCGGGCAGGCTTTATTGAGATCCCAAAAGTCCACGCATATGCGCACTGTCCCATTTTTCTTCATCACCGGGACGATATTGGCGATCCATTCAGGATATTGAACTTCCTGGATAAAGCCAGAGCCGATCAGCTTCTTGACTTCGGCGTTGATACTCATCTCAAGCTCGAGCCGCATTCTTCTCGGCGCCTGTTTGACTGGCTTGATGTCCGGGGATATCGCCAATTTATGCACAGCAATTTCTGGATCTAGTCCTGGCATTTCGGAATAGTTCCATGCAAAGCAATCTCTATACTGCATAAGCACGTCTTTTAATGAAGCCACCCTTTCTTTAGATAGCAACTCGCTGACGAATGTCGGTCGCGGGTCGTTCGCCGTCCCTAACTCAATTTTCTTGAGGTTATCTGCAGTAGTATGTATTCTATCTTCCAGCTCTTTCGGTGCTGGTGGAAATTCTGAGATCACCTCATCGTTGCTGTTTTCGAAGCACCAGG
Organism: Agapanthus africanus; assembly: GCA_030015575.1. Lineage (NCBI taxonomy): Eukaryota > Viridiplantae > Streptophyta > Magnoliopsida > Asparagales > Amaryllidaceae > Agapanthus > Agapanthus africanus. Next base: position 311,819,201 of record CM057349.1, read on the forward strand.
GAAGGTTATCCATATTCTCGGGCTCTTCTTTTGATATTGTTATCATGTGACAAGTACGAGCTCGCTTCGAAGACCGATGTGGGTCTGGTTCCTCTTTCGTGGCTTTGGGTTTGTGCCTCTGTGGTGGCGTTACCCTCCAACTGTCAGACAGAGCGAACTTGCCGAGCTGATACTGATCTTCGACCCAATTCTTAAACGTGAAGCAGTCTTCGAGAGGATGCCCTATTACTCGGTGATAAGAGCAATAGTTTGGGTGTGAGACTTCGCCTGCTTGCTCGGGTGCTTGGACTCCGGCAGTGTAAGCATCTGATATTTTATAGCTCGGTCAAGTATCTTCTTTGTCTTGTCTCGAGGAAAAGAATATGCTCGACTCATCTTCTTTACAAAGGACAGATCCGGACCGTTCGATTCCCGACTGCGTGGCTTCTTAATCCCGCTTTGTTGCTGTCGAGCGCCTTTTCTGCTTTCGACTTGTTTCTGCCTCTGCGTCGAGCCTTTTTTATAACAGGTTGACAGGGGGTGGCATTTTCATCTTTCACGGCCTGTTGGAGGAGGCGTTGCGTTTTGGCTTTCTCGTAGATGGCCATTTCGCGGTTATGGTCGTCTCGGACTTTTTGACCAGCCTCCCTTATAAGCTTGTCCATTTGTTCTTCGAACGACGGACCGAGCACCTTTGCATCAGGAACTTTTACTGGTTCAGGATTAGCGTCCTCCCATTGAGCATCCGCTTCTTCATTGAAGTCATGTACGACGTAACATTCGCGGAGTAGCTCTCGTTTCTTAGACCGAATGTATCCGAGTCCGATTGTTTCCATCCTCCCCCTAGGCAACTTGTGCTGAGTCTCAGGAACGTTCCAGACCCTGTCATAGAACTTAGCTTTTCAAGCGGTCTGTTTGAAGGATATCCCCTGGCGCTTCAGCAGCCTCTTCAAGCCTTCCGTATAATATCTAGGCAAACGGATGGGCTGAAGCCTGTCAAGCGTAGGATCCATACCGTGCCAGATTTCTTTCTCCACTTTGGTTTCTTCAGAGCGGTAGAATAGAATTGCCTTTTCGCCTTCTCGCCTGGGAGGGACATAGAACGTCCGCAGTTCCTCTACACTATAGATATCGAGTGCATCCAGTTCTTTATGGTGTTTAGGTGGCACCATGGCGACTTGCAAACTTCGCTCTTCATCAGCGGGCATTTGTATTGAAGACCGAGCAGAGAATACAGCATGGACCTCATCTTCCGAGTCACTACCAAAGATCAACGCAGGAGCAGATGGTCCCGGCTTGTTGTATTGCGGCGGACCCGAATAAACTATCTCCTCCTCCTCCTCGGTATCACTGCCAAAGACAGGGATGGTAGCGTTAGCTTTGTTTTCCGGCTTGCGACATCTCTCTGTGTCCTCAAAATCCGGTAAAAAGTATTTGGCATCTTCATATTTGCGGACCTCGTTCACGGAGAACGGGTTCAGTTCTCCCGTCACGGTATACTCGAGACCATCCCTAAAATATTTCATACACTGATGCTGTGTAGAAGGGATGATGTTGTACTCGTGTAACCATGGTCGGCCGAGCAGAGCATTATAGCACGTCTTGGCGTCTATGACGTGAAATTTAATATCTGTGATGAGTAGCCCAAAGCGTAGTGTCAGTATCACAGACCCAAGAGTTCTTGATGATTGGGAGTCGAACCCGGAGATAGTGATCTTATCCCGAGCAAGGTGCTGGACGCTCATGCAGATTTCCTTTAACACTCGCACATTGAGGAGATTAACGGAAGATCCATTGTCGACCAGGATTTTGCCTATCTTTATATCATGGCAATATCCTGAGACATAGAGGGGGTGATTGTGTTCGCACGTCCCAAGGAGAAGGTCTTCATCGCCAAAAGTGACATCGGCCATGTGCACTTCCTCCAATTCATCCTTCATCTTTTCTTCGGCCAGGAAAGCTTGGAATTGCTCCGGCTCCTGTAGTGCCTTGATTTACGAATCTCTCGCCTCTTTTGATAGTAAAAGGGCGTCAAGAATGCTGAGCTGCGAGGGTAGCTTCCTCAGATGCGCTAAAACGTTGTAATCCACCTTATTTTCCTTCGGCGGGTCCTTGGCAGTTAGCTCTTCCATGGCTTGGTCATCTAGGGCAATGTCCTCAGAGACCTTTTCTTTCCCTTTATCTTTTTTGTTCGAGGGTCCGAGATTCTTTTCGGGTAACGTCCGATTACGCAGCCTGATATTTTCGCAGACCTTCGGCTCTTCTTCTTTTCCCGAGGTGGACTCTTTAAAGAGGGGGCTAAGAGCCAGCTCTTCGTCAGAATCACTTCCGAATGTGAGCACTTGTGATCCCCCGGCGTTAACTATGCGACAATCGCCGGTGGTTTTGTTAAGCCCCTCGGTCGTACCTTTCTGCTCCCGACGAGTTTTGCGCTTTTCCCGCTTAAAATGCTGTCGGTGAGCAACATATCCTCGCCACCATCTATCGAAAGCTTTGCACTCTGCAGTGGGGTGCGAAATCTTCCGATGATACAAGCAGTAGGAGGGGTGCATTTCCGCTTCACCAGTAATGCTTCCTTCAGAGGATGGTAGCTTCATACCCATTGACACGGCTTTAGCAAACCTTTTCCTTGTCTTGAATTTGCTATTATCCGCAGTGGGTGTATTTTGCTTCAGCGGGAGTGTCTCAGCTCTTTCGTCAAGGCGCTGGCGCTTGGCCCTTTCAAATATGACCGCCTCGCGTTCCCGATCAGCTTTACTTTTTAAGAGAGCTTCATTGAGGAATGCGTCAATTACTTCATCCGATGACCCCAGAATTTTTGGTTCAGGATCTGCCTCCAGCTTTTCAGCACAAAGAGTTTCCTCATCATCTGTAAACGAATGGGAAACCATATGGCAGCTTGCCATATATTCTTCGGATTCATCCGACGAATTTTCTCCCTCATCTTCCTCTTGAAAGATGTGGTTGAGGAACTCTTGGAGTGTAATAGGAGTCCGTGCTTTCTGGTTGTATTCCTCCAGCGCGTCGATTTGTTTTTGTAAGTCTGTGCGCTTGTCACCAGGCTTTACGGGCTTCTTGGTTTTCTTCTTCTTCTTCTTCTTTGAAGATTTCGATGGCGGGTTGTGAGTGCTTGGGCCACCACCATCGGTCTTTGGAGTTAGACGCGGCTTCAACATCCCTTTAATGATCTGAGGTTCCAACGGGTTTTTCCACCTAATCACTGGGCATGTTTGAAGATCATTTAGCATCCTCTTTTTTTTGGCCGATAACACAACCTCCCATGGAGCTTCTTCAACGAGAGAGCACGTTGCCCCCGGCGTATTCATCCTTTTAGGGGTGTGAGGCTGCGGTGGATTCACCTTCAATCTGTTGGACAACGCAAACTTGCCCTGTTGGTACTGGTCTTCAATCCAATTTTTGAAAACGTAGCAATCTTCGATCGGATGACCCAGTACTCGATGATAGGGACAGTAGTTGGGATCGTTGACATCATTTGGCTGCGACGGACGTCTTGGATCCGGCAGATTTACGAGTCGGTTGCGCAAGGCCAGCTCGAATAATCTTCTCGTTTTATCTCGGGAAAACGAGTAAGGACGCCCCAGCCTCTCCTCGAGGGACGGGTGTGGACGCATATTATTTTGTCGGACAGCCGGTTTCAAGTTGCTCGGCTGTTGTTGAGCATTAGCGACAACAATTGCTTTCCCCTTCCCCTTCTCATTTCGAGAGTCCGGCTTTGGAGGGCGAGGTCTATGGCCCATCTGGCCCATCTGATCCATCTGAGCTAGCTTGTCGATCAGGGCCTGGAAGGTAGTCGGCTTGAAGAACATCATGAATTGGGATATGGTCGCTGCGGATCAAGAGTTCCCACAAACATCCCTACTGCCGGAGCCTTTTCAATGCGTTGCTCGCATTTTGACCACAAGTTCCGCCACCGTATAGCATATTGGACCCATGTCTCGCCCGGCTTCACCCTGGCATTAACCAATGCCGTTATCGGGGTGTGTTCGCTGGCGCTTGCGAAATGCTGGGTAAACAGCAACTCCATCTCCGCGAAGGTCTTGATAGAGACGTTTGGGAGCTCGGAGTACCACTCGAATGCTGTATCCGATAAGCTACCAACGAACTGGCGAAGTAACAACTTATCATCACTGCCGGTGTTGCCTCAAAGCGCTCTGAACTGGGCAACATGCTGGTGGGGATTGCCCGTCCTCTTATAGATATGGAATTTCGGTATTGTATAGCCCGGCGGGTACTTAATCTGATCGTACCAGCTTGGATACAGCCGCCCCGTCTTGACGACTTGGCCAGCTGCCTCAGTCGCCTAATGAACCCGGATCTGCTGAGCTATATATTCGTCCAAGTTAGCTTTGGAGATTGTCTCCTCCTTGGCTGTCGACAGAGTCGGTGGAGGATTTGACGTTTCTCCCCTATTGTCTTCAAGGACGATTGGAGGATCTTCAGCAGGAGGATCTTGTTGGATCATCATTCCCACCCTGTCCTGGAATAGGAGGTCCATTCGTTTTATGTTGGCTGCTTGTTCAGCAGCCTCTTTATCCTTCTTCTCCAATATCCGGCAAAAGAATTCAGCGTCAGTTTCTTGCTCCTGGCGTTCATCAGATGACGCTTCGGGGCTTTCTTTTGGCCCAATGAGTGCGGCCATCGCGTTCATCATTTCTTGGAGCTTCTGCTGTTGCTCCTGAGTTTTGGTCACTGACCGTGTAAGCGGTCTATGACCTGTAAATGCACGGCTGTCCTCCTTTCCCGACGCCATGTATACGGTATGGACTACAATGCCTCCAGACTTAGGGCGTTTAGGCTCGCCGCCTCTGACATTTGCCGCGGGTGTGGGGATTTTCTCCAGCCTCCTTCTCTTATGGGCCGTTGAAGTTGAAGGGGCCGTTGCAGCGGGCGCCCTGGCGGTTGTCGTCCTCTGCTGTTTGACGGGACAGTTCTTTTCTTCTTGCACTTTCACCCTCTTCTGCTGGCGAGAGTGATCTGGATCAATTACGGAATCTTGAACCCTCCGCCAGACCTTATAAATTTTGGAGGACAGCCGTTGAGGAGGCTACTCCAGCTTCGTTTCCGAAACCCTCTCCGCAGGTGGAGGAGATCTTTTTAGCGTAGCAGTTGGAGAGTTCTTGCGTACCCTCCTAAGTGTTTCAAAGCTGTTCCCAGTTGGAACAGCAGCATCAACTTCCACTACTGGAGCAGGTGGAGTTAGCCCTGAGGGGGAGTTGCCCCCAGCCTTCCTTACTCGGCGCCAGTGGTGACGTCGAGCATGACGAGCCGTTGGGACTGGCTCGGCGATAGGGACAGCTTCATCTTGCCCCCTGTCCGAATGAGATGCTGCTGGTGTCAGCCTCTTAAAGACTGAGGTTGTCCTTTGAGTGTTGACATTCAATCTGTCAAAGACAGATCCTCGAGCAGGGGCAGGAGCCGGAATAGTCATCCTTGAAAAGACTGACTCTTTGACAGGAGAAGCCGCCTTGGCGACTTCAGGAGCAACCGTGGCTGCCTTCCTTGGGACAGCCACTTTAGGGTTCATAGGCTTCTTGGCGGGCCCATCAGAGTTCTGATCCAGCCTGGCAAAGACCGAGGCTGCTGGTTTGATATTGGACGACCCGTTGAAAGGGGCCGTTGTATCAGTGAGCCGATCGAAAACCGACTTCTTGTTCGCTTTTGGTGCGGGCACTGGAATAGCGAAGCTTGCAGGCGGGAGCATGGTCCCAAAAAACAGGCCGGTGGTGGCCCGGGTCACCTGTTCTACCGGCATGGCAAGGATGGAGGCCGCGTGAGGCCCATAGGCTACGCCTCCAGGTGAGGCGGAGCGTTGATTGCACTTGCACTTTGATCAGCTCGAGCAGTTGGAGGCCATTAGTGCTTGATTTCTGCGCTAGGCAAAAGGCCAAATATTAGTAAATTGAAATCCAAAGGCAACCATTAACAAACCGCAATTCGTTCGCGAAGACGACACACGAAGTGTGAAGTGAAAAGAGGAAAAGGTCCTACCGGGCGTGCCAGAATCTGTTCCCCTCCGAAAGACGGCGACGACGTGAAGACGTCTTGCCTGTGATTCGGGGCAGATGCTATTTGGTTTTATCTGTCTACCTCTCCGAAGATGCCAAGTTGATTTATGGCACCGTGTATCGGAGGTTTGGACGGATGCGGCCGATGTAGCAGACTTCGTCAGATTCCCCCTCGCTTGAGGGGTTTTTGATTGTGGGGACGCTCTTCCCTGCAGGCGCAAGCCCCTGCAGTTAATTACGCTACCGCATCGCGGTAGCCACTTTCTCCTTCTCCAGATATTCACTTTGTGTCGTGTGTGTTTGTTTTGTTTGTGGTTGCCCGTGGATTGTATACGGAGACTAAGTGATGCCGTCGCCCGTAGAACGTGGATTAGTCCAAATCCTTATATACTTAGATTTGGGTTTGGTGTTTTAGTTTAAGGATACGTTAGCCCTATTTAAGGCTAAGATCAACTTAAACTTTTGTTAAGGATACGTTAGCCTAATCTCTAGACTAAGATCAACTTAACGGGATCGTTTGGATCCGACAAGAGAGCAATTGGCTCTATTGTTTAGTTTAATGACGTTGCGGTCAATTTCCAGTTTAGGGACATGGTGGTCCATCATTCCCATTTGGGGACGAACATTAGTTTAAGGACATTTCGGTCCAATGTTCCCATTTTGGGATGAATATTAGTTTAAGGACGTTTCGGTCCACGAATTTAAAGACCCCGCAGTCCGTATCGATGTGTGGTTTTCGGGACCCGTCACCTCTCTGACGTCGTTGAAGGATTACAACGTAGGTGTCAGAGGACTTCAGAGATGTACCCTCGAACTGGATGTAAATTGATTTAAAAGAGCAATCTTGCTCAGTCAATTTAATTTGAGGACTTACGGCCATGATTGGGCTAAGTCCAGTTGAGAATATTCAACGTTTTTTTATTTTTGGCCTATTAGGCCTGTGCTAGGGCTTTGCCCCTGTTTGATAATGCACTGCATTTCATTCTGGCCTGCTAGGCCTTTTTGATTTGGGCTCTGTCCCTTTGTAAATGATGCAGAGCATCTGTTTTGGGCTCTGCCCTTTTTTTAAAATAATGCATTGCATTTGATTTGGCCTGTTAGGCCTTTTTTAATTGGGCTTGGCCCTTCTGTAAATAATGCACAGTGGTTTGTCAGGCACTTTGCGCCAATTATTGAGCGCAAGCGCTTGTCGTGGTGACACGTGTCACGCTCTGATGAGCGCAAGCACAGCAGCGCAGTGCGCTGTGTCAGTGCGTTGCGCTGTTCCGCTGCTGACACGTGGCACTCTCTGGTGGCTTGCGCCAACCCAGGAGCGCAACAGTGCAGTTTTCACAAGTGCAAGGCACTATTTCAATAACTTGATCCAATTTTGGATTCAAGAAAAGAATCTTTAAGATTCCAGAACCAATGGTTCATAAAAAAGTGCAAGGCACTGTTCTCATTTATTTTTTATTGAAGATCATTGATCTTGTTCTTAGATAAATGATCTATTCAGAAGAAATTCTTCTATTTCATAAAGGTTTTTACCTTTTTCTTGAGTTCTTTTCAAAATTCTTCAGAGTTCTCTCTGTTTTGAAGTTCTTGATGTCGATGTTGTTGATGTTGATGATGTTTTGAGTTGGGGTCTGGGGGTCTTTATATAGTGCCCATAGATTTGTTAAGTTTTTTAAAGAGATCATTCTCTGAGTGATTTGGGGAATTTTCCCCACCGTTGGATCTTTGATCCAAGGGCTTCTGTTTTACAGAAGACAATTTTCTTGTTTTAAAAAAAACAGATGGATCTTACTAGAATTTTAATTCTGTTTGGCATAAACGCCCCAGCGCGTGACACATGTCACGCAGCGCAGAGCGCAGCGCAACTGCGCTGCCACGTGGCGCGCAGCGCAGAGCGCAGCGCAACTGCGCTGCCACGTGTCGCGCAGCGCAGAGCGCAGGTCATCTGAAGCGTTGCTTCTTTTAATTTTGTTTTAAATAGAGCCTTGCTCTGATTGGGCGCGCTGCCTTGGACGCTGCGCTGACGTATCAGTTTTTGACACGTGGCGCGTTGCGCGCAGCGCAAGAAATTTGAAGCGTTGATTCAATTTTTGAATTTTTGAAATTCAAACAGAGCTTCGCTCTGATTGGGGGAATCAGAAGCGTTGCTTCATTTCCCGCCTTGGAATTTGAACAGAGCTTTGCTCTGATTGGGGTAAACACCTATATCGATTTGTTTCATGCGTTTATAAGTAATCTAATATACAGAAAATTATAGCTCTATTAGTTTTTCATCTACACATCTAAATTTTGTCACAAATGGATATCGGGTGCTCGAGTTATGTCCTATTTAAAACAGTGTGCAAATCAGGACAGATCCTGTCCAGATTCGTCGCTTAATATTGTAACGTAATTTTCAATATTTTACGTCGATTTTCAGTATAAACTTAAAACTAACAAAATATAGATTTTTCGATGTAGATGTCCAAAACACCTGAGTTTACTCAATTTGGATATCGCTAGACCGACTTATGTGTCTTAGAAATTGATCGATTAAAACTGTTTTCAGATTTCAGAAAAAACAGTGACTAAAAGTGTCATAAGTTCAAAACCGTTCTTCGGTTCGATATAAAAAAAATTTATTGTAGAGCTGAAATTCTATCTATTATTTATCCTAATTTTCCTAGGATTTCCAGATGTGAAAATTAATTTTTTTTAAATTATTATAAGGACAAAAGTTATCTACGACCGTATTTAAAGGTGACAATACTACCGGATTTATTTATAGCTTCGTTTTTCTCTTTTATATAAAAAAAATTAAACAATTATAAAATAAACGGCACATGCAATATATATTTCGAATTGGATCCCCTAATGTCAATATATGCATCATGAATTTCGACAAGGTCATATACCAGGAAAGTCTTAATTTCAAAAGAGCTTATATAAAGTTGTGTTATCGCGCATCGTTTATTTATATTCAGTCCATCATATTCCTAGTTAACGTAAAAGTAAATCTATGACATGGAGGCATCTTTATTCTATAAGAAAATAATGAATAAACATGAAGATTAAGTATAAACAAACAATATTTTAAATATATATATATATATATATATATATATATATAACTATATTCATTTATGTGTGTGTGTGTGTGTGTGTGTGTGTGTTTATGCACTCGATTAGGTACCATAGTCAAGAAAACACAATAATAGAGTGAAAGAGATGGAGAGGGAGAAAAGGAACTTACAAGTTGTATGAGTCGGTATGACAGCCGGCTCACCGTTTTGATAAAATTCTCAACCAAGATTTTGAACCTTGATGGAACCGGTGCTTCTCCAAGCTCGAGGGAAACGAGATTTTTTAAATGAAATCATGGAGAAGACACAATAACAGAGTGAAAGAGATGGAGAGGGAGAAAAGGAACTTACAAGTTGTATGAGTCGGTATGACAGCCGGCTCACCGTTTTGATAAAATTCTCAACCAAGATTTTGAACCTTGATGGAACCGGTGCTTCTCCAAGCTCGAGGGAAACGAGATTTTTTATTATTATTATTTTTAGAATTAATCAAAAGGAAATGGCTAAGGTGGGATGAAGAAGTGATGGGGAGATATTTATATTAAAAGAAAATCGAAATTTTTCATAATAATTTTACTTAAATATAATTTTTAACCATCCTAATTATGTTGGGAGTTAAAAGGAAGATGAAATGAAAGATCATTTCTAGGTTATAAAAGGGATAAAAATTGCTAAAAAATAATTGCAGGAATGAAGATTTGAACATGTGACCTATGGAATAACAATTCAAGGACTTAACCAATGGGCTAAAAGGTTGTTCATGCACATATTTAACAAGAATTAAATATGTGTTGTTATTTGAAAAGAAAACGGGCTAACGAAAAAGAAAAGAAAGAAATCAAATAGAACTGTTTTAGTTTGGGTTTTGGGTTTTGAAAAATTATAGAATTGGCAAGATAGAAGAAGGGATATACTAATATATTTAATAGGGGATAAACTAATATATTTATTAGAGAATAAAATATACGGGAATACCCAAAAACAAATAAATACAGTATTTTAATAAAAAGAAGAATGATATGAAGGTATATGAATTTTGGGGTCGTTACATCCTAACCTCCTTAGAAAAAATTCATCCTCAAAATTTACACAAGGAGGATGTTGTAAAAGAGCAGGGGTGTTTTAGGTTGAAGCAGTCATATAGACGGGGGCAGGGACTTCTAAAATTGTATTGAAATTGCGTGAGGAAAAGAACAAAAGACTAAAGGAATTTGAAATAGTTAAAATGGATAGAAAGAAATTTTACCAGTGACAACCTGATCAATGGCTTCGGCCTCTACAGCCAACATTGTGAAAGCATGGTGTCTCAGTACTTTTCTTTGTGCCCGATGGTATACTTGTTGCTGAAGAGGTAAGGGTTGTTTGCGCTGAGTTGGAGAAGGAAGAGCTAAACGATGAGTGTGAGCTTGAATAGTCGGTTTAGGTGCGGAGGTTGTGCTAGATCTATACTGTGAGCATGCTCTTAAAGTGTGCATAGGAGATCCATAAATCATACAAAGACCATTAGCTACTCTGCAATCCTTTGCTAGGTGCCCCAACCTCTTGCAGTAATTGCAGACTTTTGATCCATGGTTGTAAAACGACCCTCCTGATCTTTTGGATGGCGCTATAGATTCCGGCATCGAGGAGGCTCCTCCACTAATCTGGCTAACTGGGCGTTTTTCTCCGTCCGACTACGGTCTTCCCTTCTTCTTGATAATAGCTTCATAACGACAGTCTGCCTTCAAAGCTGCTTCATGAGTCAGAAAATCTCCCGTTGCTAGAGCAGCCTGGATGTCGAGGTCTAAACCCTGCTGAAAACGTTTGGCACGGATCTCGGCGGTAGGAATCAGATGGGCAGCGAACCTGCTGAGCATAGTGAAATCGGCGTTGTATTCATCTACTGACTTGTCCCAAATGGATCCTTGTTGTAGGTGGATAAATTATTGCTCCATCTCAAAATGAGCAGTCTCAGGAAAATACTTAGCGTAAAAAAGTTCACGAAACGTCTTCCACTCAATAGGCTAGGTAATTCGACTTTCTTCTGCCTTCCACCAAACCCTGACATTATCGGTAAGTTGGAGTTTCGCAACTCGAACCCAAGACACTTCTGGAACACGAGCCATTGTTAGGTCATCTTCGATACTTTGAGCCCATTCTTCAGCTTCAAGCGGGCTCTCCTTACCCGATAAGTTCTTTGGGTGTAAGGCCCGGAACTGTTTACTCCAGATGCTTCAGCCTCGGGGCGGTTCATAAGGATTGCAGTCTGCTGCTGCTGACCCTCCAATAGGCTCTTGATAGTCTCGAAAAACACCTTATGTTCAGTGAGGGGAGTTACGGCAATAGGTGGTGGTGGTGTCTCGCCGTTGAGGTTGATCGGTTCAGGGGAAGCCATCACCTTGGATAGGAAAGATGATGTAACACCTTAGAATGCGATTACTGTTAATTAAGCGATAATGCAGGTTTTTAGTAAAAAGTTTACCAAAATAATTTTCAAATATTTTATAAAAATTAATTAATATTTTATTAATAGTTAATTTGGGCTTGCACATACATGTGCATGTTAACCTAGGGTTAATTTAGGGTTAACCATACTTAAGTAGCCATGGCATGTGTTAACCCATTCCATTAAGTATTAGGTAATTAGTTAATTAAATTAGTTTTCAAAATAAAATAATTAGGGTTTTTGAATTTTGGGGTTGACTTGAGAGAGGGAGAGGGAGAGAGAGAAAGAGGGCATGATGAGGCATGGCAAGCATGCCATGCATTTAATGAGGAGAGAAGAGAGGGAGGCATGCTTGTGCTAAACTCCTCCCTCATTCCCGCACCCCTCACCCTCACACATACACCCTCATTCCCTCACTCTCACTCTCATTTATTTTTCACTCTCATATTTTTCTCTTCATCTCACCCTCACTCCCTCAACTGAAACCCCCTCTTGTTCTTCACTAAACCAAAATTAAACCCACACAAAATCTCCACTAAACTTCACTTTAATCCCTCACAAGTCGAGATTTGGCCACTAGAATCACTTGGAGCTTGGAAAGCTAGGATTTTGAGCAAGTTTGGATAGGTATAACCTCTAAACTGTTAATTAGGAGTTTATTTTTGTTGTGTTGCTGTTTAGAACCCTAAAGATAAGGTTTTGGCGTAATATCGTATTTTTAGTGTCGTTTTAGGATATCTGTAACATGCTGTGACACCGAGTCTTTACTGTGAAATCAAGCAGTGTAGTAGTGTAGTGCTAGTTACCCTGAGTATACACCAGTAACACGAGCCCAAACTGGGCGGTTTTGGCCGGCGAGATGGGGTCTTTTTCCGGTGAGCTCGGCCCTGTAGGGGACTGGGGGGTTGTAACTTTTAGGGTAGCTGTCTGCTGTTGTTCTGGGGTGTTTGGTACTGCTAGATTTTTAAGTAATGACAGTGCGTAAAATATGGGATCGATTTGCTAGTTTTAATGTTTCGACGACGTGCGTTACGATATCCGTTACGGTGTCCGACTCAGTTCTGTGATTCACTTGATTTCTACACGTGAGTTTGTTTTGGTAGTGTCACACACACGTTAGCCGCTAAATGAACACTTTAGAGGTCGTTGGAGTCGGTGCGTCGGTCTAAGCGTAGTTTGTGCGTATTATTAGTCGATTTCTAAGTTTTGCCTTGCTATGTTTTATGTGTTAATAGGATCGCAGGCGGGGACTTCGGACGCTGCGAAGAAAGGGAAGCAGGTGGTCGGATATACTTAGCTCGAGATCACCGGTGAGTAGATTTAACATCAACGGGGAAATCGCCCGTATGGCGTTATGCGTCAGGGCTTGATAGGATATTATAGCTGCATGTTTATATTCATATACATTGATTGTGCATGTGTACCATTATTGCATACCCCATTTCTTGTTGCATATGGACATAGTATTAATGAGACACAGCATTGTTACTAACAGTTCATGTTTGCACGAGCACTAAACTGTATACCACATACACACCGTTAGTAATTGCCATGACACTCACACAATAGAATTGCCATGGATAATACATTGCTTAGCTTACTTTATCATTAGACATGATTCTTGTTCTATTGCACATATGAATTGCATTATGCGTACATACATACCTGCGTACTTGCATATCTTGCTATAGCTACATATATGCCCATATGTGATGTTGCATTGGATTTCGGAGAATTTGGGAACCACATGATATATTTTAAAACTGAATTCATTTAAAAGAGCGGTTTTCCCTAGATGTGCTTATATCACTATTTTATGTTGCATACATCATATTTCATGGATTTGCGCATTGAGATATGGATTTCATGTGATTTATGGATTTGAGAACCATGGTAGTATTTCAATAAGGTATGCATTGTTTTGAAAACCCGGTTTCTCGTGATATGATATTTCAGTGCGTCCACCATGAGTTTTCTCGGTTATGAGATTTGTTTTCGAGACCCGATTCGAGGAGTGGAGGAACCGTCTGCGGGTACTGTTAGTTATATGTATGCCCTAGATGCCATTACTGTACATGCGATATATATTGTAGTGGATGCTTGGACATGTATAGGAGGACTTTCTTTCTTGACATTATAGTATAATATCTGGTTGCATTTTATCTTAACATGTACACTTATTGTCTCTCTATTACATGTTGATAAAGCCCTTAGGATGAGTACTTGACTACCAGGATTATGATGCAGATTATACTAGTGGGGACAGGGTAGTCGATAAGTACATCCTTCAAATGTTCCTAGTTGTGGAAGTATCGAGACAGGGCATCGATACTCCAGAGTAGACTAGCATATACGCTTCTCGACCTATATGATGGGCGATGGATGGTCCTATATCCATTAGTGTTTGACATCAGAGAAGGTATACAGGTGCTTAGTAGAGACTGGGTACACTGGACGGACTCGCCGAGCTCTCCTAGATGGTATTATACCTATCGTTGGATAGCAGTTCTCTGGTGATACTGGTACAGGTTAGTCTGTAGACCCGAGATCGTCATAGAGTCTTGTGTGATTCCCACCGTGCTTTGATTTCCACCATACCACGGTCAAGAGATCGTGCAAAAAGATGGTTTTTGGGTACAGTCCCGAGCCACATGGAGGCAATGAGCGATAGGAGGGGTTTCGTCTCTCCCGGTATTGGGAGTTGATGTTGTGCTATGCTTGATTGGCCATAACATGAAATCCCTAGCCAGGGTTGCTGAGATTTATTGGTAAGTGTTACCAGTAGTTTCTCGAACCGTTATGGACCTTGTATCGGCATGACTTATCAGGATATTGGGGTTTGACGTTATACCACCCCCAGGCTGTGATATGCGACATATCAGACGAAGAGACCGGACTGTACGGTAGTGTTACTGATTGGATTCGCAGGAGTACGAGCAGGCTTGCTTGTTGATCTTCTGATCGCTCAATACCCAGGTGGCCGTTACGTTTAGCAGACCGCTTGCGGTTTGTGGGTGTTTGATATGATCATCACCTATTTCCGGCGTATTGACGAGTCTTTACAGTCCTACACAGAGGTTTCCTGGTTTATGCGAAACGGAGTAGGAGCACATATGTGATATGTGCGGAACCGAGATTAATGCGTGTATGTGATACCGCATTCTATTCTCGCGATTAGTGACATCGTAGGCTATATGTGATATAGCCAAGTTATCAGATCAAGTGTTGATTCGATAAATTGTTACATTTGATATTAGTCGGTTATATATAATATAGCCGGATTATAAAATCAAGTGTTGATTTAATAATTTAATGTAGAATTATATATTTGATATATTAAATTACATTAACTAATATTATCTCACTTAAGTATTTCTTTTTCTCACTTATGATACATTGGTATATATGTGATATATGTTAAATATATTGTTTTCTTTTTGCACAAAATATATATGTGATATATATTGTTGTGTCATGCTAGGTTACACTTGCAACATGTATGTATGAAACTCACACCATGCTAGGGTTAAGTTAGGGTTTATATTTATTTCAAGAAAATTCAAAATTGTGGAGATATTTGTCATGGTTCAAACCTTGTAGAAGCTTGTGGACTTCATTGACTTAGTCCACTCCTTTGTCTTGCTTAAGATATTTCTTAACCCAACCCTTAACTCATAGCTATGGTTTATTCTCTACATGAGTTATGCATGACACTAATTCACCCATGGTTGCAATTCTAACCGCATGCTCTCATTCATTTTCTTCATCACTTCTTCTTCTTCCTTAAGACAAAAAGCTTGCTAGCTTTTTTTAAGTGATGATTTATTGTGAGAAAAATAAAACTAAAGAGAGCTCACTTCCTACTTCATCATCCTCTACTACTTGCCATTTAGTTTAGGGTATTTGCTTCACTAATCTCACCATTAGTGAAGAGGTAGCATGAGCTTGAATCTCCTCGACGTAGATCATTTTCGGCCTCGACGACATCAAGCAAGCTTGTTCCATACATCTCGTGGATCCTTTCTATAGTCCGAGGAGTTCACTACTTGGAGGGAAGGGACTACTACACGGAGCATTTGAAGTGAAGGACCGGTCTACAAAGGTTGTATTTCTTCTTCTCTTTAGTTTGTAAAGAGTTTACAATCTAGAAAATCCTAAGTCTCTAGTTCGATTCTCGTTCGGGTTCTTTAGCTCTCTAAAAAATTTTGAAATGGCATGTTCGATGCCCCAGTAAACACCGTGAGGGTGCTAAGGAACCCTGCAGTGGTATCAAAGCCTAGCGAGAGCATTAGGCGTTGCGTAGGCGAAATTAAAAGTCCGATCGAACTCCGAAAACCCTATTTTTCCCACTTTCTGGAATTTTTCCAAAAATTGGATTTTTCCATGTTAAAAATATTCAGAAAATCATGCAGGGAATTATATGGACACACGTGAAGAACGAAACCCTAACTCGTCTAAGTGACCGAGGATTCGCCGCTAAAACATGGTTTTGGCGGCGGATCCGCGGCGCCACTTAAAAGGCTTGGGTCGGGCCCTTCAGCTGTAGGTCCGTGGATACTGTGGTATGTCTCTGGTTAACTTTAACAGTGCTCAAGTGTTGAGCTTTCTGGGAAATTTGGGAATTCGTTGATTCGATCGAAATATTTAACGTCGCCTAGCTTTCTGTGATTGTGATACAATATTTGGAATCCACTATAATTAGTTATGTGATAACTAGTTTGAATTTTATAAATCTAGCAATTTAGTCTCATTTGATCGGTTGCCCCGGGATTTTGATGTGATCAAAATTCCGTCGCAATCACGTAGCGTACGCGGATACTTGCCGGGTAACATTATTAGATAGCCACGCCCCATAGCCCCGATCAAGTGACTGTAAGAGAACACCGTCGCCAAAAGCATCCGTTCGGGTGCTCATGGCAGCGGTGTTCCGCCTTAGTGAACTTTGTCGACGGCATCGGGGGGTGCTGCCATCTAATAAAGTTTCCGACAAGCATTCGATCGGGATATCGGGAATCTTGTTGAATTATCCGACAGGTTATTGGAAAGTGTTTTCAATATCGAGACTAAAATGTGGGGTTTATAATTGTTAGGCATGAGATGTCTAAGGAATTCATTTGGTTAGGCATGAAATCCAATATATGTGATACATTGGGTTTATGATGTCTAAGGTGGTTGCGGATTCCAACTGTTGTAGTTTTTCACTTTCTTTTCTGCGACCGTAAGTATAATATGTGGTGTATCGCCGGTTTCGGTGCTATGTTTCAACGACAACTGGGATACGCATATTTACTTACGTTGATGACATGTGATGTTATGTGTTACTGTGATATGTTATATTGGATCGTCGTGTTCTGAATAGCCGGGGGGTTTTATGTGAGATGAGAGTTTTTGATTTTCATTCATGTAAAAACTTGTATGTAATATTTTTTTATTGGGGCACTTCCGGGTTGAGGATGATGTCGCCATTGATGTATATTATTTACTTTTCCGTATTAGGATACACCCAAGGCAGGGAGCACAAGTAACCGGGTTCTAGGGTCTAGTGGGAGACCATTTCAAGGAGTTGAAACTGTGTCACCTAACTCTAGAATTGGTAGGGTTGCTTGACGCTCTCGTAGGGGTCTAGGGATGTGGATTTGGCTATTCATCGCGACCGTGGAATCCGTATTTTATACTGGCTTAAATTAAAACACGGAAATCCTAGTATATCCAATATTTCATATGTTATCTTCTGCTGCTCTGTGATGTGATCACTGTGATATGTTCAGAAGAATGCCTATATTATATATATGAGATATAATTAATATTGCTGCTTTCGTTTCATATGTGATGCTTAGGAAGCATATATTGATGTGACTTCATTAATGAGATTAATGAAATAAAAAGAAAAAGAAACCTAAAGATGTTGTAAAAACTTGTTTTAAAAACTGGTAGCTCTAGTTCTTGCTTTGCATAGCGGTATTCCTCGTAGAATATCCAGCAGCTTATTCGATAAGGAAAGAGCCGAGATCCCTTCACCGGGAGTGATCTCTTTAGCAAAACTAGCAGATGCTACAAACTCGGTTTGTCTTTTGATTGCTTTTATAGTTTTTGCTTTGCATAGTGGTATTTATGAACTATCCTACACCTTATTCGATAAGGAAAGAGCCGAGATCCCTTCACCTGGAGTGACATTTTTAGCGAAACTAATAAAAGCCTCAAAAACACTCCTTTACAAAATCACTCGATTCTACAACGATATCAAGTTCATTACGCAAAAGGTTTTCCTAAAAACCTGTCGTAGCCCTCCATCATTTCAGATAAGTACTACTTAGTATTCGTGCTACGTTTGTTGGCCTGCGTCAAGGCATAGTGTGCGGTAGCTAACTAGTGCTTATCTGCTGCATACGATGCGATTGGATTAGGGTAGTCATGCGACTTTATTGGCCTGCGTCAAGGGTCGTGCTGGTGGGTTTAGTTCAATCATGAAATGTACAGGTAGAACTTGACTGGCGGACTATGGTTTGTTGGCCTGCGTCAAGGTCATAGGACACTAGGGGTAAACCATTATCGGGAATTTCAAGTGTTGAAATTTGCAATGAGATTGCATACCTTCTATGAGATAGTTGGATCCCGATACCCACTGCGAGTAAGAGTTACTCCTGAGAGAGTTTTACACATTATTAGCCGATCAAGTAGGTGTCTAGAAAGGTGTTAACGGGGTTACGCCCCTGGGAAAACGAGGTTTATTTTAATTAGGTCCGTGCGAAAGCAAGGGGAACCTCCCTCAAAGTACCGACACTGGCCTGACCGAAAGATTGGCGAACTTGTAGGGTGTAATTAACCCTGGCTGGTCTTGCCTTTTAGGGTTTGAAGGTAGATTTGACTAAAACACTGGGAGCCATCCTGATTAGATAAATTAATAACCAATCTAATCCTGCAAGAGCGCACACAGAGTATTTTCTTCTCTCTCTCTCTCTCTCCTGGTAGTGACCATGTCACGCCTTAATCAAGATAATAATATGGATGCATTGACCGAACCTGATTATTATACTGAGTTAGGGACGTTGGTTCCGCTCTATCTTATAATTGTTATAAGTCCGAGCAGGAAATAGGGGAATATCCGGATTCCCATGCCACCCAATCGAAGAAAATATATGGTTATGCATATTCTTCGGGTGTGTTCATTACCGAGAACTATTTCTCAGTATCCTCTACGTTCTAGGTATGAGATAACGGATTAGGATCCCACATATGTAAGAGTTACAGAAAGGTAGAGATATGAGAATGGGTGATATATCTCTAAGTGTAGAGAATGGTGCAAGTGTTGCAGCCAAGTCTGTTGGCAGATATCACCTTGTATTAGATACATTGATTCTGAACAAATGTTATTAAATACCGAACCTGATATGCAACATTACATCAGATTCTTTAATGAGATCAAAGAAGGATATAATTCTGTCTAGGAGGACAATGTTGTGAACATTTTCCTGAATCAAGAGTTGATTCTATCAGGCACGTTATATAATAGTATATACGTTCTAAATCAAACAACAGTTCAAAGTATATAGAACACACACAAGAGGAGTAGTTCAGAAATGAACGAATCCTTCTTGTGGCAATTGTAGACTAGGTCATATCAATACGACACGACCAGCCGAGTTACATTAAGATGCATATTTAAATCAATTTGAATTTACATCTTATGAAACTTTCCAGTCATGTCACAAAGATAAGATGACCATAGCTCCGTTTATTGGAAACAGAGAAAGAGTTAATGAACTCTTGGGATTGATACATGCTGATGTATGTAGGTCTCCTGTCTACATATGCCAGGACTGGTTCTTTGTACTTCATTACATTCACTGATGATCTCTCAAGATTCGCACATATGTTCCTGTTGAAACACAAGTCTGAACCTTTTGAGAAATTCAAAGAATATAAGTTAGAAGTAGAGAACCAAAAACCGGGTATAAGTATTATGTCCTATGATGTGATCATGGAGGAGAATACTTGAGCACGGAGATCCTGGACTATTCTAAAGGAGAATGAGATTCTCTCTCATCATTACTCGTCCGTATACACCACAGCACGTCGGTGTATCGGGGCGGAGCAAATCGCACCCTATGTGATAGGGTGTGCTCTATGATGAGTACTACTGAGTTGCCTATTTCCTTTTGGGGGTTATGCACTTGAGAAGTTGCATACCTATTGAATAGGGTTCCAATCAAATCAGATGCCTACCACTCCATATGTGATATGGTATGGGAAGAGCCCATCTCTTAAGGATGTTAAGATTTGGGGTTGTCTGGCCTATGTCTAAAAGCAAAGTTCGGACAAGCTCGAGGCAATGTCAGTTCTGTGGAATTTTGTTGGATATCCCAAGTATTCGCAAGGGAATATCTTCTACCACACTGAGGAACAAAAGGTGTTTTATTTCTCGGCATACCACCTTTTTAGAAAAGGATTTTCTTGTGAAGAAATTAGTGGTCATAAGGTAGAACTGGAAGGAGTTCCAGCTATACAAACTAACAGCTGATGATTTGGTGAAACCAAAGGATTCAATAGTCTTCAACAAGCCTCAGCCTCTCCGTGAATCTGGTAGGGTTTCTCATCCACTTGAGAGATACTACGGTCTTCTCGGTGACAGTGGGAGCGAGGATTGCATCATGAGATGATGGCCAAACTAGGTTCAAGCAGGCCATCACGAGTGGGGACTCAATGAAGTGGCTGGATGCTATGCGATCAAAGATGGAATCCATGTAGACCAACAAAGTATGACTTCGCATGTTGCACCTGAAGGGGTAAAACCCATTGGGAGCAAATGGATCTTGAGAAGATTCTTGGTGTAGATGGAAAATTTGAGGCTTTCAAAATTATGCTTAAGTCCATCAGGATCAATACAAGTATCGCGGAGTTGGAACATCTGTTTTGATGTGACAGTCAAAGAGTTTGACTTCATCAAAATGGTAGATGAACCTTGTATATAAGAAGGTTGTAGAGAATAAGATTGTCTTCCACGTATTATACGTAAATGACATACTCTTGATAGGAAATAGTTTCCTATGCTACACTCGGTCAAGCTCCTCTTATCACGGGGATTCTCAATAAAAGATCTAGATGATACCTACTACATCTTGTGGATTATGATCTATGGTGATAGGTCTAAGTGGATGTTGGGAGTGTCCCAAATCGAGGTACATAAGCACCATACTAAAGGGGTTTAGTATGAACGATTCTAAGTATGGTGGTTCGCCCACTTACTCATGGATCACTCTCTCCAAAAAGATGTCTCTCGAGACTGATTTGGAGAGAGCTCGCGTGCAAGGGTTACCATATGCTTCAGCAGTAGGCTCTATTAGAGTATGCAATTTTATGTACCAGACCAGATGTAGATGACTCATTAGGTGTAGTGATCAGGAATCAATCGGATCTTGGGAGAAGCACTGGACAGCTGTGAAGGATATTCTTAAGTACTTGAGAAGCACTAAAAGAAAGTTCTTAGTTCCAGCTTCCAGAGTGATAAGTTCAACTGAGAGTCAGTCACAGGCATTGTCTTTACCCTCAGTGGAGGGACGGTATATTGGAAGAGTTCCAAGCTAGATACCGTGACATACTAGACGATAAAGGCTGAATACATTACTACCAATGATGCCGCCAAAGTGGCTGTCTGGGCATTTTCTTGTTCATGAGATGAACAAGGTTCCTACCATTCAACGTCCAATAACTGTTATTGTGACAAAAATGGAGTTGTGGCTTAGGCCTAGGAACGCAGGTCCCATCAGCGTTCCAGACATATTCTGAGGCGAGTATCATCTGATCAGGGAGATGGTTGATCTCCAAGGGATCGAGGTCAGGAGAGTAAACACGAAGGATAACACAGCGGATCCACTCACAAAGGCCTTACCCATAGAGAGACTTCTATGGGATGGTTGAGTATGGGATACTACAACTACTACTATATTGTTGGGTATTAGATACTACAACAGATGGCCTTAGTACAAGTGGGAGATTGTTGATTATATGTATGTCGTAGAAGCCATTCTTGTACATGCGATGTATATTGTAGTGGATGCTTGGACATATATAGGGAGGCCTTTCTTGTTCGACATGATAGTATGCTATCTGGTTGCATTTTATCTTAACATGTACACTTATTGTCTCTCTATTACATGTTGATAAAGCCCTTAGGATGAGTACTTGAATACCAGGATTATGATGCAGATCATACTAGTAGGGACAGGGTAGTCGATAAGTACATCCTTCAAATGTTCCTAATCATGGGAGTATCGAGACAGGGCATCAATACTCCAGAGTAGACTAGCGTATACGCTTCTCGACCCATATGATGGGCGATGGATAGTCCCATATCCATTGGTGTTTGACATCAGAGAAGGTATACGGGTGCTCAGTAGAGACTGGGTACACTGGACGGACTCACCAAGAACTCCTAGATGGTATTATACCTATTGTCGAATAGCAGTTCTCTGGTGATACTGGTACAGATTAGTCTGTAGGCCCGAGATCGTCATAGAGTCTTGTGTGATTCCTACTGTGCTTTGATTTCCACCGTGCTTTGATTTCCACCATACCACGGTCAAGAGATCATGCAAAAGGTGGTTTTTGGGTACAGTCCCGAGTCACATGGAGGCAATGAGCGATAGGAGGGATTTCGTCTCTCCCAGTATTGGGGTTGATGTTGTGTTATGCTCGATTAGCCATAACATGAAATCCCTGGCCAGAGTTGGTGAGATTTATTGGTAAGTATTACCAGTAGTTTCTCAAACCGTTATGGACCTTGTATCGGCATGACTTATCAGGATATTGGGATCTGACGTTATACCACCCCCAGGCTGTGATATGCGACATATCAGACGAAGAGACCGGACTGTACGGTAGTGTTACTGATTGGATTCGCAGGAGTATGAGCAGGCTTGCTTGTTGATCTTCTGATCGCTCAATACCCGGGTGTCCGTTACGTTTAGCAGATCGCTTGCAGCTTGTGGGTGTTTGATATGATCATCACCTACTACCGGCGTATTGACGAGTCTTTAGAGTCCTACACAGAGGTTTCCTGGTTCATGCGAAATGGAGTAGGAGCATATATGTCATATGTGCCGGACCGAGATTAATTCGTGTATGTGATACCGCATTCTATTCTCGCGATTAGTGACATCGTAGGTTATATGTGATATAGCCAAGTTATCGGATCAAGTGTTGATTCGATAAATTGTTACATTTTATATTAGTCGGTTATATGTAATATAGCCGGATTATTAAATCAAGTGTTGATTTAATAATTTAATGTAGAATTATATATTTGATATATTAAATTACATTAACTAATATTAACCCACTTAAGTATTTCTTTTTCTCACTTATGATACATTGATATATATGTGATATATGTTAAATGTATTGTTTTCTTTTTATTTCAAGCAAATTCAAATTTGTGGAGATATTTGTCATGGTTCAAAGCTTGTAGAAGCTTGTGGACTTCATTGACTTAGTCCACTCCTTTGTCTTTCTTAAAATATTTCTTAACCCAACCCTTAACTCATAGCTATGGTTTATTCTCTACATGAGTTAGGCATGACACTAACTCACCCATGGTTGCAATTCTAACCCCATGCTCTCATTCATTTTCTTCATCACTTCTTCTTCTTCCTCAAGAGAAAAGGCTTGCTAGCTTTTTCTAAGTGGTGATTTATTGTGAGAAAAATAAAACTAAAGAGAGCCCACTTCCTACTTCATCATCCTCTACTGCTTGCCATTTAGTTTAGGGTGTTTGCTTCACTAACTCACCATTTGTGAAGAGATAGCATGAGTTTGAGTCTCCTCGACGTAGATCATCTTTGGCCTCGACGACATCAAGCAAGCTTGTTCCGTACATCTCGTGGAGCCTTTCTAGAGTCCGAGGAGTTCACTACTTGGAGCGAAGGGACTACTACACGGAGCATTTGAAGTGAAGGACCGGTCTACAAAAGTTGTATTCCTTCTTCTCTTTAGTTTGTAAAGAGTTTACAATCTAGAAAACCCTAAGTCTCTTGTTCGATCCTCGTTCGGGTTCTTTAGCGCTCTAGAAAATTTTGAAATGGCATGTTCGATGCCCTAATAAACACCGTGAGGGTGCTAAGGAACCTTGCAGGAACATAGTGGACCCGGTATGGTACCCTGGGGTAAGAGAGAGATTTTGTGGAGATGACGATGAGCCTGGCAGGGGATGTACTACCTACCGGTGATAGTATAGAGCCCGACGGATATCCGAAGGATACCGTTTGGGAGTTATGACATGAGATATATTGAGGGCCGATCTAGTATGTGGCGTCTGAGAGATGAGTATTTACGTGTCGATATTGGACACGAGTACTTCATGATATTTTCGAGTGCCGATGTTGGGCACTCAGATTCCATGAGATTTACAGATATGAGGGCCGATCATAGTGACGGCGCCTGAGGTATTGGGATTTGGAGTATCGTTGTTGGACCCTGGTTTTTCCACGATGATGATGACATGTTTTATCCCATACTCAAAATTCATTGTTATGCATTGCTTCATGTATTTGTAGTACCCGATAGAGTACCTTTCATGATTGTTGCATATCCATATTAGTATACTGATACTACCAGATTGCATATGATAGAGTATCGCAGTACGTGCATACCTGTAATTACTTGTATGATATTACTTACTATTCACGAGTTGGCAATTCACCCCCGTTGTGCCACATTGTTTTGCAGGTTGACCCTCAGAGTAGTCGCGGTAGGGCTATCTTACCGTATCTTTTGCAGCGGATACCGCTACAGTTGGCTGTGAGCCGTTTTGCTGTAGGTGGGTTACGGTTATCCGACTTTATATTTCATTGTACACCTTATTGTATCTAGTACTCTCCATCTACCACTTTATGTATTGACTTAGAGACGAGATGTGAGGACGATATTTTATATTATTTTGTGACTTGGGTGTCGAGCTCGTGTGAGCCGACTTTTATTATGCAGTTTTATCTTTTATATTGTTTTTCACTTGTATTGTTCATTTCTTCGCTACGACGTCGTATATATGCTTGTGGTGGTTGTTTCCGCCTTTGAGCGTGATTTACTCCCGTTTGGGGATGCTTTATTTATATCATATGTCACTTTACTTATATCTTATATTTGTACCCATTTCGGGGCTAGTTTTTACAAAGGAAGTGCTGCCGAAATTTTTAAGAAATTAAATTTAAACTTTAAAGATTTTTACTTGAGATTTCCAAATGTTTTTAACAATGTTTTATCACTTACTACTTTTTATGGTTTAGATTTCTTGGTTTTCGGCTTACTTAAATTGCGTTACGCCTGTAGACGTTACGTGGTTTAAGTGCCGGTCACATGCCAAATTTTGGGTCGTGATAGATGAATTATGGTAGATTCAAAGGAATTAAAAGATAAAGAATGTAAAAGTTATCGGATTTTATCTTTCTTGTATCATATTGCTTAGGACTTCATGCAGAACAGACCTGCATGAGCCACCAAAAAAACCTGTCACGCTTCGTTTCCCAGTAGACAGAAATGGTGACGTGGCAAGCCCGCAACGTATTTACTGTAAGAATACATCAAGCGTTTATAAGAAACATAAAAATGACAATAGACAAGTGAAAATAAAATCCAACCGCTTTATATATTTTCATTCTTAATTTTACAGAGTTTAACTGATACAAGAAGTCTGAACATAAAAAGAAAGTGTCTAAACATGTGGCTTACTGAAGAAGAAAAGCATGAAAGAAAACTAATGATCTGCTTCAGGTGCGAACTGGTTGTAATTCTCTGCAGTAGATTCCACCTCTTCTGATCTTAAGTCACCTAACGAACATTCCAAGAAACAAAAGATGGATGGAATGCCCGTCAGCGAATTTGCGCTCGGTAAGTCCTAAAAAGATGTGTAATATATGGATTGAGTGCAGGATGACATGTAATATAATATAGATTTAAAAAAATCGTAATATGTGAATAAGTATGGTAATATATGTATGGCAACTATGTAAGTATGGCAAACAAATTTAACATGGCCGTGGAATGTAGGTATAGTGAATATGAAGTGAATGTAAGTGTCCTAAAAAGGTCTCTAAAATGGTAAATTTAATTAACGTAAGTTCAAGTGTGAGTGTCAACCAAATCTCAAGAGTATTCTCGAACCCAAGGCTATCGTCCAGGGGCGAGGAATCACGGGCCCAAAATAGCAGCACTTCAATTGTTATTGAAGTATTCCAAACCCAACAGGCTATCGTCCACGGGTTCAGAAACACGGACCCTTATTAGTGAATTCATGATGTACCGTTTCAGTTCGGTACCACAGCAACGTTATTTGTACCGTTTCAGCCCGGTACCACAGCAACGTTATTTGTAATAATGGGACTCATGAGATTTCGTCGGATTCATACTTAAACTACCCCCAACACCTCGCTTTTATTAGTCTATGATTAATGTTATGAGTCTTGATCGAATCCATGAATACAAAAGGTGATCTATAATATCAAGTTTTCAATATTGAGTCCATGTAGTCATGTCAAGTGCAAGTCATGCCAATTGCATTCATAGTTCAAGTCAATTTGGTTCAAGCGTACATATTGGGTTCAAGTATTCATGATTGAGTCGTGTCAAGATCAAGTCAATTTTAGCATATAATGGTTTAATCACAAGTCATAGATAAAATAAATAAGCAATCACAGAATATGATATGAGATAAGTATACAAGTAACGTCCAGAAACAATGTTGTAAATATGTGATATGTACGACTAGTTAATCAAGTCATTTGAAGTCAGAATATAGAAGAAATATAGCCTTAAGTGTTATGCACACGTGAGTTCTAGTCTCGCCTAAATACAACTACCGGTTTGGGAGATATACATATTTTCATATTGTCGCGCAAAACTGATCAAAATCTGTTCAGCACCATCACAAATTTTCAAAACGCAATTTGAGTTAATTTCTATCTGGTTTCAGATTACAAAAATTATTAGAAAATTGTAGGTATTTCGGATTAATTATCCAAAACACTAAGATTTGCGTGATTTTGATTTCTGAAGCTCTAGTTATTATTGTTTTAATATCAGCGTTTAAAACAGAAATTCAGATTTCTGGACAGCAACTATATGTTATATTGCAAAACCTATATCGAGTTGATTCATGCGTTTATAAGTAATCCAATATACAGAAAATTATAGTTCTATCAATTGTGCATCTACGCATCTAAATTTTTTCATGAACGGATATCGGGTGCTCAAATTATGTCCTATTTAAAAACAATGTGCGAATCAGGACAGATTCTGTCCAGATTCGTCGCTTAATATTGTAACGTAGTTTTCTATATTTTACGTCGATTTTACGTAAAAAATTAAAACTAACAATATCTATATCTTTCGATGTATATATCCAAAACACCCGAGTTTGCTCAATTTGGATATCGGTAGACCGAGTTCTGTATCTTAAAGGTTGATCGGTTAAAACTGTTTTCAGATTTCAGAAAAAAACAGTGACTAAAAGTGTCATAAGTTCAAAATCGTTCTTCGGTTCGATATAAATTATTTTTATCGTAGACCTGAAATTCTATCTATTATTTATCCTAATTTTCCTTGGATTTCCATATGTGAAAAATAATTTTTTTAAAATTATTTTAAGGACAAAAGTTATCTAGGACCGTATTTAAAGGTGACAAAACTACTGGATTTATTTGCAGCTTCGTTTTTCTCTTTTATATAAAAAAAAATTAAACAATTATAAAATAAACGGCACATGCAATATATACTTCGAATTGGATCCCTTAATGTTAATATATGAATCATGAATTTCGACAAGGTCCTATACCAGGAAAGTCTTAATTTTAAGAGAGCTTATATAAAGTTGTATTATCACACGTCGTTTATTTATATTCAGTCCATGATATTCCTAATTAACGTAAAAGCAAATCTATGACATGGAGGCAGGAAAGTCCTAATTTCAATAGAGCTTATATAAATTTGTATTATCGCACTTCGTTTATTTATATTCAGTCCATGATATTCCTAGTTAACGTAAAAGTAAATTTATGACATGGAGGCATTTTTATTCTATAAGAAAACAATGGATAAACATGAAGATTAAGTATAAACAAACAATATTATATATGTGTGTGTGTGTGTGTGTGTGTGTAACTATATTCATTTATATATGTGTGCGTGTGTTTATGCACGCAATTATATACCACGGTCAAGAAAATGAAATCATGGATAAAACACAATAACAGAGTGAAAGAAATGGAGAGGGAGAAAAGGGACTTACAGATTATGTGAGTCGGTATAACAACCGGCTCACCGTTTAGATAAAATTCTCAACCGAGACTTTGAACCTTGAAGGAACCAGTGCTTCTCCAAGCTCGAGGGAAACGAGATTTTTTTATTATTATTTTTAGAAGAGTTATTTGTATTAAAAGAAAATTGAAAATTTTCATAACAATTTTACTTAAATATAATTTATAACCATCCTAATTATATTGGGAGTTAAAAGGAAGATGAAATAAAATGTCATTTGTAAGTTATGAGAGGGATAAAAATGATAAAAAATAATTGCAGGAATAGGGATTTGAACATGTGACCTATGGAATAACAATGCAAGGACTTAACCAATAAGCTATAAGATTGTTCATGCACATATTTAACAATAATTAAATATGTGTTGTTGTTTGAAAAGAAAACGAGCTAAGGAAAAAGAAAAGAAAGAAATCAAATAGAACTGTTTTGGCTTGAGTTTTGAGCTTTGAAAAATTATAGAATAGGAAAAATAGAAGGAGAGATAAACTAATATATTTAATAGAGAATAAAATATACGAGAATACCCCAAAACAAATAAATATAGTATTTTAATAAAAAGAAGAATGATATGAAGGTATATGAATTTTGGGGTCGTTACACCAGTCCCAAGCCATATGGAGGAAGTGAGCGGATCGTCGGAGATTCGTCTCTCCCGGTATTGGGGGTAGATGTCGCGTTTTGCATGGGTGACCATCACCGGAAATTTTTGGCCAAGGTAGATGAGAATTACTGATTTGGATCAGTAGTTTCTTAGTGGGTGATAGGCTTCACACCGACACGAAATATCGCATTATCAAGACTCTGATTTTATCTACCCTCTAGACCCGATATGCGATATTATTAGACGAACAGACCAGGTTGTATGAATATTGTCACAGACAGACTCATTAGGGGCACGGATGAGTTTGCTCGTCGACCTTCCTTTCGTTCAATACCTGGGTAGCCGTTACGTACAGCCAGTGCCGCTGACGTGCTTGTGGTTAAACGCACTGCCAGCGGATTGATAAGTCTTTAGAGTCCCATACATAGGGTTTTCCCAGTTCAGGCGAAATGATGTAGTGGACGTATATTGATATGTGCAGGGTTTCGATTAGGTATGTGTGCTAGACACATGGACTTTAATCGAGCGGATAATAGTACTATACGGCTTAGGATTAAACTGGATTATTAAATCAAGTTTTGATTTAATAATTTATATATATATATATATATATATATATTTCGATATGTATATTCTAGTATTATATTCATTGTAGTTTTCTATCTCTTGGGTATTCGTATTTTGATACGAATACGGGTATATATTTACGGAGACGTATTCTTATATTCATACAAGAATACTTCTAGAAGAAGGACACATCATTTCTAGGATTTTTCTTTTATAAAAAAATTATGAAGTTAGGTGAAAAAGAGAAATGGTGAAGGGTATGGACAAATAAATTATTAATTCATTTGCATATACTATTCAAACATGGTTGTAATTTTAAAATGGAAAAATTCTTAACAAAACAATTGAAGCATGCTTGAATTTATGAAGTGATTTTCATTCTACCATTCTTGCTTCTCTCTCTTCTATAGCTTCTTCTTTTTCTTCTTCATTATCTTCTACCATTCTCATGTGTTGAAAAACAAGAATATAAAAGAGAAAGAAAAATACTATAACACTCACACACATTCTTAGCATCCTAGATTAGCAACCTAGGATCCTTAATTACTTCATTGATGAAGTTGAAACTTGAACTTGGTTCTCTCGAGTGGATCATCTTCGATGAAGGAAGACCAGCTTGCAAGCACGATCCGGAGTTCTTGAGATCATGCTAGAGTACAACCCAATTGGAGCAAATGAAGACGCTGTAAAGGTTGTGATTTCTATCTTTTTATACTTGCTGGTTTAAGTGTTTGGAGTTGATTCTTAGGTTTAGATTTCTAGTACAATCAAAATTTTTATTATTTAATTCCGCATTGGCCGCGGGTTAACAGCGAGGGCACTAGGAACCAACACTATTATCATTTTACGATAGTAGGGATGGACGTCTGAACATCTCATAACCATGATAACAACCCTGATCCAGCCATTGGCGCCCTCGGCCATACCCCAATCAGCACTATATGAGTGACGGCGTGCCGAAAGGAGGGCCGAAGGGCGTTCCTTCATCTTCATGCTCTGCATTTTGTAGATCTAACGGAACATGGAGGGATACCTGATCGAGAAGGGCTGGTCGTCTCAAGTCTCGACAAGGCCTCGATGGATATGCGTTAATCACTGAAGATGTAGGTTACATTAACTACGATAGGGTGATTGAGAAGCCCTAGAATTAGGATAGTTGATAATTGATTGATTGATTGAGAGAGAGCCCTTTCCTTCGTCTTGAAATCTTGCTTTTATAGAATTAGGATTTGTTAGGAAATAGTTTTAAAGCCTAGATTTTTCTCGATTCAGGAATCAATTACACTCTTGCTTGGTGCTTAAGTTTCGCAACCATTGGCTTCTGATTGATTGCAAATCTATCACGAGACCCTATTCAAATCCTTTAAATCCCTCTTAACCGTCCCGGGTCGGTTCCTCAAGCAGCTGATTTGGCCCTAAGCGGTTTGGGTCAAACTATCCTTTCTCTCTTCTGCCTCATTCGGCTCGTCCAACCGGATGCCATTTTTTTGTGCAAACAATGGTCATATTAAAATTGAGAAATTTATGAGTTATAAAAAATAATAAATATATAAGGCCTTATGTATAAATTCGTAAGGTATATCTCTTTTTAGGATTTGGAGCATCAGAGAGATTGTGTAATGAATGAGTGAGAGACACTACTACAAATAAGGGTTGCCCCTACGGATTTATCGGTAGGGGCAACCCACTGCCCCTACGGATATATACGTAGGGGCGAAAAAAGACCCCGTAGGTGCAAAGGCCGCAGGTGCAAGTTGAGGCCCTGAACTTGCCCCTACGGATAAATTCATGCCCCTACGAATATCTCGGTAGGTGTTATGGCCCCTACGGAGTACCCCGTAGGGGTAATAAAATCATATATGTATTTTTTTTTTTTGAATATATTGTATATACCTACGGATATATCCGTAGGTCCTTTTTCTACCCCTACGGATACCTCCGTAGGGGATATAAAGTAGCCCCTACGGATAAGTCCGTAGGGGCCACTCCCAACACCCTGCACTGAGATCGGGGTGAAAAATATCAGGAAACCTGATATTTTGCCCCTACGAATTTATCCGTAGGGGATAAACAGTGGCCCCTACGGACATATCCGTAGGGGCACCCCCAACACCCTGCACTGATATCAGGTGGGAAAATATCAGGTTTCCTGATAGTTTGCCCCTACGGAGATGTCCGTAGGGGCAACATATATACCTACGGCTTAATCCGTAGGTACATATTGTCTGTGTTTTTTTTTTTAAAAATGGGCTGCTTGATTTTTTCCCGCCCTGTGCACAATACTATATACATCAATCAAATCATATATTGCAGTATTCATAATCACATCTCACGCATATATATAATATACAAAAGAAACCCAAAAACTGAATATGATATAAATACAAACCAATATCAATATCGTTTCAAAATATAGTACAATGTGATATAAATACATGTTTCAAAAAATAAGAACCAAAAAGCTACCCTAGTTCGGTCCAGCTCCACCTCCGAATAACGTTAGAATAACGCGCGCCTGCTCCTCGGTCAATACACTCTGCAATGCTACATATAAGGGAGTCTGAGCGGCATGTGGAGCTGGCGATGTGGTCTGCGCAGCCGCCGTCGAGGTAGTCGCTTGCGGAGCCGCGGCTGCGGGAGTCTGAGTGGGCGGTGGAGCTACAGGAGCTGTCTGCGGAACCGCAGCCGATGTAGTAGCTTGCGGAGCCGCAGCCGAAGGAGATGCATGTGGAGGCTCGGCCGATCTACCCTGTCGCATCTGGACATAACGTGTGTAAGAAGCGTGTAAGAACTGTGTATTATTCGAATTCGTTTCATTATTAAGTTATTTCGAAACCCTGTTTGGATATCTAGTTTGGAAAAGCGTTGTTTATTTTAATTACATATGTATGTATGATTAATCAAACTTAAGTCTAAAACCAAATAAGCTCAAGCTACGTACTAATTATGGATATGTTGATATGTATATAATATGAAATGATATTTTACTATAAAGTAGTATACATACCAGCATCTCTTTCAACTCCTGAACGGTGGCCCTCAAGCTATCCAGTTCCTGATGGACATGCCGGTCACTGGAGACGGAGGAAGTAACCGCCGGGGTGGAGTCCAACCTCATATGGGCCCTGCTAGGGCCCAATCCCCGGCCTCTCTCCCAACCTCCGTGGTGCCCTCCGTGTGCGGCGTCCAGAACTGGGGTCAGCAGCCTCGGATCGTTCTGTCCGGTAAAATCGATTCCCGAGGCCTGGGCCTGCTCAACCACCCGCTCCTACACCCACATTAAGCAGTAAAGTATAAGTATAAAATTTAAACTTGAACCTTCCAAAACTAAAATTTCAAATTTGGGTAGAAAAAATATTAACACTTACGCAGTACTCCTGGGTAGCGACGTCGGGACATCGAAGCTCGCCCGTGGCGGGATCTGTCGAGGTGCCGTGGACGGCAAGATATGCGGACAGCACGCTCGGTGTACCACCTGACGCCACGGTCCGAGATGTCTGCAATATTAGAAAGTAACTCTTAATATTAGAAATATTAGAGAATAACTCTTAATATTGCAGAATATTAGAGAATAACTCTTAATTTACCGATAACTCCATTGCTCAAGTAATGTTCCTCGAGCCACCTGTGTAAGTGGGGCGACCCCTCTTCGCCGACTTCCTGTTCTCCGTATTCTGAGCGGCCTGTTTCTGCACAACGCATTAACATTTAGTTTTCTAATTAAGAAACACAAAGAAATAAATTATATCATAAATAATGAATTAAATTTAAAATACATACTTGTTTGCGTTCGGAGTCGAAATAAGCGCACAATAGAGGCCATGTCTCTACGTCGACTCTCGCAAACGCCGGAGTAGATAGGAGGGCCGCTCTCTCTGCCTCGGGGGTCGCTATCCACAGGGAGTAGCAGTCGGCCTTCAGCTCATTCCTGTTGTATCGGACCTTGGCCTGCATGTTCTTCATCAGGCCATTGTACAGAGCATGAAGGTCGAGCACCCTCCCCGAGTGATCAGGGTCGGCTACAGGCTGAAAATCGTAATCCAACTGAAAATACAAAAAAAAACATTGTTATTAGATTGCAAGTGTTAATAATAAATATATTGGATAGATCAAATGAAAATATATATTAATACATACCCGAGCCTGATCAAAGAAGAGGGCGAATGAGCGCTGGTGCTGCTCGCCCCACTCAACGTGAAGTGGATAGTTCTTCACGATCCGGCTCTCGTCCCCCAAATACCGGCCGAACCTCTCGGCATGAGGACCGGTATAGCGATAGTCAAGGGTAAAAAATAGGGGGAATGCTGCCTCCCCCCTAGCTCTATCAGGCCTCAGCCTATGGGACTGATTCGGGCCTCGAGTCCCCCTCTGGGGATGGAGAGGCCCTGCGTCTGCACGAAATATCAAGAAAATCAATAATAAGACAAAGTTGTATTAAGAAATCAAGGTTAAACAAAAATTCAAGTGTGATATATACCTCCGGTGATTAGCGCACGAGCCTGGGCCCGAGCAGCAGCACGAGCGGGACGATAGTTCCTCCGGTGAGGAACAACCGGGGTCCCAGACCCGGACGCATCCCCTCCAACTATAAAATAAACATCGACGCTAAATCTCCATGAAGTTCATATTTATTCTATATAGCATATGTAAAATAAATAAATATTTTAATTTATTCATACTAACCTGCAGACGATGCGGAGGGTATGGAAGCGGCAGGAGTGGCCCCTGTGGAAGGTGTGGACGCACCACCTATAATTAGACAATTAAAAATAGATTTTATAAGTAATTGCAAAAAGAATGTGTAGATCAATAATATAACGTTCTAAATCAATATGCATGAACTATAGGACATATAAACATACCCGCAGGTGCGGTGGTGTCACCACCTACAGCTAGACAATAATAAAAATTGCTAAGTAAGAGCAAAAGGAATGTGTATATTTATGATATAGCATTCTAAATCAATATACATACACTATATGATATATAAACATACCTGGAGGAGCGGGGGTGGCCTCTGTCCCAGATGTGGACGCAGGACCAACAACTAGACAATTAAAAATAGATTTTATAAGTAATTGCAAAAAGAATGTGTAGATCAATAATATAACGTTCTAAATCAATATGCATGTACTATAGGACATATAAACATACCCGCAGGTGCGGTGGTGTCACCACCTACAGCTAGACAATAATAAAAATTGCTAAGTAAGAGCAAAAGGAATGTGTATATTTATGATATAGCATTCTAAATCAATATACATACACTATATGATATATAAACATACCTGGAGGAGCGGGGGTGGCCTCTGTCCCAGATGTGGACGCAGGACCAACAACTAGACAATCAAACATTGACAATATAAGTAATTTTGACATAAACATGCATGAATATATGTAATATTACATTGAAAATGGATATGCGTGCAGTATACCTGGAGGTGTGGCAAAATCCACACGGAAGGAGGCATCCGAAGGGGTCTCCGATCTGGGTGCAAGACCGGCCCTCTGAAGCTCCCTACGGAGCTCTCCGGGCGGCAGAACCGCTCTGCCTCTGCCTCTGACTCTGCCGCGGCTGGAGCTCCTGCCGCCCCTCGCTGCTCCCGACATCGTCATCAAATCTAGATAAACGGTTCGTGGACGCATTAGACAATCATTAAAAGTATTGACTATATATGATCTAAAGCGTAAAATGTGAAGTAATAATATAACATTACTGATACCCTTTTTCGTTTCGTGGGCGCATCATACATATCTACTTGGATTTCATCATCGATGTCATTTCTAACCCACGTAACTTCATGATCGGTCGAAGACAACCCGTCCTTCGAAACAGACGGTCGGAGCACTTTAAGCCTTCTCTCTTCTTCGTCCTCATCGCTGTCCTCGTATTCTGGGACATCGTAGACATCTCTAGGTTTCCATCGGCATACAACACTCCACCCCGGATGCTTCAAACACTGTGAGTAGTATACTTGGAACGCTTGGTTCGGAAAGATAAACGGATCGTCCTGACCGTAAAATCGAAGTGTGTTCACACTGGTCAATCCATATTCATCTTTCCAAGTCCCAAGACTGCTTCTCCACCTGTCTGTATCGGTTCGCGGATCGTACCAAGTACAGTGGAATATATAAAAGGGTTCTGATCGTCCGGGATAGTGGATGCCGAGTATACAATTTAAGTACCCATAGTAAATCACACCGTCCGATCCTACCGTCGCAATCCCACTATTCTGAGTGATTCTAGATGTTTCTATGTCCTTAACTTCGAATTTGTATCCAAGGACACCAAATCCTTTGTAATATGCAACCTCCATACTAGGAAATTGAGCTAAACATCTTGAATCACTCTCAAATGATGCAGACAAGTTCGGATCATGGATCTAACAAAACAAATTTTACGATAAATACATAACGATACAAGTTTAGATTAAAACTGATAGCAATAAAATGTAATTCGAATAACTTACATGCTCTGTGACCCAATCACAAAAATTATCCTGATGGTATTTTTCCAAACGCTCTTCGTTCCAATCAGGATGCCCCTCACGTACCTCGTTAAAATGAGTTCTGTTTTTGACAAATAATTATGACATTAATATTATGTCATTTCATACACACACAAACACAGATATAACAATTAATCCAAAAGAACTTACTCTCTAATTTGTTCAAGACATACGCAATTAAACAAGATAAACCGGTATATCTTGTTGATAAACATAGTGTCTACCCTCTTATACTCGGCTTTACCATATGGCCCGTCTTGAATTCTTCGTGGTCGGTTAAGCCTTGTCTCAATGTTCTCGTCCAGATAGCGGGAACAAAATGTGGTTGCTTCATCAAGAAGATAACCTTGCATGATAGAACCCTCTGGTCGATTTTTATTGCGTATATACTTCTTAAGAGTGTAAAGGTACCTAATGAGAATATGTTGAATAAATAAACACGGGCATACATGACAAAAATAAATTTATAAATTGCGTGAAACGAAAAATTACACGTACCTCTCGACGGGATACATCCATCGATATTGTACCGGTCCGGCTAACTTCGCCTCAGTTGCAAGATAAACCGTCAAGTGTATTATGATATCGAAGAATGACGGTGGGAAAATACGCTCAAACTTGCAAAGTATCAACGCAATAGAATTTTCTAGTTTATCCAGCGTCGCAACCTCCAGCGTTTTAGCACACAACTCCCTGAAAAAACAACATAGGTCGTTGATTACTAGACCAACCGAGTCGGGGAGAGAAGTCCTGAGGGCTAATGGAAGAAGGTGCTCCACGATAACATGGTGGTCATGACTTTTCAGCCCATCGATCTTGCCCTTCACAATTTTTATTTTCTTGCTGAATGATCCTGAGAAACCTGTGGGGACTTTCAAATCATGCAACACCTGCAGGAATCTTTTCTTCTCCGGTTGTGACATATGATAAGCGGCATTGGGAAGTACAAACTTGCCCGGTTTACCCGCTACCGGTTTAGGGTGCAGTTCACTTCTTATTCCCCACTCTTGTAGATCCATCCGGGCATTCATGTTGTCTTTCGATTTCCCGTCTTTACACAGAAGCAAGTTAAGTATGTGCTCTGATACTCCCTTCTCTATATGCATGACGTCCAGACAATGACGCACTGAATTTGTAGACCAGTACGGAAGCTCGAAGAAAATGCTTAACTTGTTCCAATATTGTGGTTTGACCTGTCTCGTCGGATCCATCCCGAAGGTCACGTTATTGTAACCATCCCATTTAGCAGTCACGTCCTCTCCGGACAATGGAGATGGAGGCCCAAGAAGCTCCTGATGACCATCAAAGTGAACCGTGTCTAACCTATAGGGGTGGTCTGGAGGCAGAAAACGTCGATGGCCGCAATAACAAACCTTCCTGCTAAAATTCAAAAATTTTGATGTTGTGTGTTCATGGCAATGAGGACATGCTTTGTGACCATGTACGGACCAACCTGAAAGCATTCCATACGCAGGAGCGGTCTCTCATATCTTAGTTGAAATATTTTCTATGTTTGTTATGGTCTTACTCTCACATAAACTATCAATATCATGCCACAAGAGAGTGAAAGAAATAGCATGCATGGTGTGTTCAATGTATGATAAACAAGTACACTTCTAATAGTTTTTAAATTTGAGAAGTTCAGAGTGTATGGAAGGAGTTGAATAACAGAAGCATAAGGGGCACAACATTTTTTTCTTAAATTCTGGATACATTCTAAAATCTTCAACAGCAATTGGAGTGTATTTCGCTGTGAGAGACTCTTCAAAGAAATGGAGGAAGAAGCACTAAAGAAAAAAGAGAGAAAAATAAGAATATAAAGTTGAAACTAAACTTGAGCTATCTGCTGAAATCATAAAGCATAGGAAAGTTGATTGAGTCTTGATCTATTGCTCTTTCTTTGCATTATCTCGTATGTCCATTTATAGATTTTAATGCCACATGAGATGTATAATCTGTCAGCTCCCTATGGTTGTATTAATGCCAGCTCTTACACAATATGGGTATCTGCCTTACCATTAAGACAACTATGGAATATGTTAATTTAAAATGTAAGGCTAGCTATCTATGTATTCTGAGGGACTGCTTGCATAGAACTTAGCTTGATCCTCTCAATTATTACACATAAATATGCTGACATGCCTCTCATAACCCTAACCCCAGCCCCACAGTAACCCTAACCCCAGCCCCAACCCTAACCCCAGCCCACCGTAACCCTACCCCAGCCCCACCGTAACCCTAACCCTAACCCCAGCCCCATCCCAGCAGCAGCCGAACCCCAACCCTAACCCTACCCCGACCCCGACCCCGACCCCGACCGCCACCGCGCCCCTGCCCAAACCCAACTCTCGCGTGCGCAACCCAGACCCAGCCATGAATAATCCAAAAATGCTTTAATTTACCTCGAGATTTATACCTGAACGGGTGCGCTGGTGGGCTGGAGCGACGACGGTGGCGACGAAACCGGCGGTGGCGACGACGGTGGCGACGAAACCGGCGGTGGCGACGACGGTGGCGACTCTGCCCAACGACGGTGGCGACGCGACGGTGGCGATTTGGGGTTTTTCGCGCGCGTTTGAGGGGGAGAGAGAAAATGAGCGTAGGCTTTTCGATCTGGCTTTATTTTAAAACGATATTTACTTGCCCCTACGGATATACCCGTAGGTCCTTTGTTTGTGGCTCCGTAGGGGCAAACACCAAATTAAGAATTAATATTTTTATTCTTGGACGTCAGTGCCCGTAGGGGCAACCTTTTAGCCCTACGGATTAATCCGTAGGGCCAAGTTAAATATGCCCCTACGGATATTTCCATCCGTAGGGGCAACCCCCTATTTTACTAGTGAGAGAGAAAGTGGATTGTTGACTTTTCCTTTTCTTATTTTTGTCTTTTGTGGTGGAAGATGTGGACATCTTCAATTCTCAATATTGACTATTAGAATTTTATCATTTTTTCTATTTTTTGTTTTGTTAATTAATAACATCATCTAAAAGGCTTATAGCTATAATAGTAAAGATAGTTGTAACAAAAAAGGAGAAAAATACCCCTTAAAGGCTCCTTATTCTAGGTTACTCATGCCATCATTTCTTATTTAAATATTCAAATGGTCAGAAAAGTAATTTACCTCCCTCTCTCTCTTTCTCATCCCTTGATCCACTCTCTTTATTTCAAAACGAAAAAATTTCTTTTCCAAAATGCTCGCATAAATTATGAAAAGACCGTTTAATGCCGATGAGCTTTAGCTTAACGAGACTCCCCCAATGCTCTATAAACTTAAACCAACTTTTATTGTTAAATGCGATGCAAGCTGATTCAGTTCCGCATGCATTGCAAGTGCAAAAATGCCAAGGGTTATATGTTAGGAAATAAGTTTTATACCCACTTTGGCATCCTATCCTCATACTACCTAAGAGATAACATTGCTTTTTAGACAATATGACTTCTAGTACGCTGCATGCAGGCTCCATGTTGGTATATCTCATTCTCTTGTATACGACGAGAATAGAATGCCAAAGTGGGTAGAAAAAGTATTTTCCTATTTTATTTCTACTATTATCACTAGAACATATATGGATAGACCAAAAAGTTTCTCTTTTTACTATCAAGTAATAGAAAAAAGGAGAAAAATCATTTAATAGATATTATTATCTTTTTACCCTTTTCATTAAAATGCTAAAAGAGAGTAACGATTACCACTCCCCTCCCCTCCCTCTCACGCGTGAACACACATTTATTACCCATAGAAAGATAAAGGGGAAAAAATCAAATACATGGATCATGAGTTTGAACAGTTTATAGATCACCCCGTAAATATTTCTGAGCTTTGTCCATGACATTTAATGTATACACATACGCATACCGTGTGATATATATATATATATATATATATATATATAGAGAGAGAGAGAGAGAGAGAGAGAGAGAGAGAGAATAATGGAGGAAAGAGGCGATAGGAGGGAATTTCCTCCTATGGCGTCGAAAAAACACACCATCCATCGTGTTTTCCGACGATCGGAATGCAATCATCTTTATCGTTATCATCTAAGATGTGGGTACACCAAATTTCATGTGATTCTACAACTTTTTCACCGTTGAATTAGCGGGTTCAAAATTAACGGTTTACCGACAATAGAACTTTTTACATTGCTAAATCAACGGTAAAAAAGTTCTAGAATCACATGAAATTTGGTGTACCCACATCTTAGATGATAACGATGAAGATGATGCATTCCGATCGTCGGAAAACACGATGGAGGGTGTGTTTTTTCGACGCCATAGGAGGAAATTCCCTCATATGGCATCTTCCCTCCGTTATATATATATATATATATATATATATATACACACCCAAGCTCTATGGACTGAAACAGGGGAATGAGAATTCCAAACCCCAAGCAAAATTTGACAGAACTAGGAATAACTGGTTATCAAAAACTGCGCCATTGAACCATTTGTCAAGCCAAAATCTAATTTTATTCCCTTTGTCTAAGGACAAGGAAACATGATGAAGATAAAGATCAATACACTATTGGACACCGTTCCAGATCTCTGAAGAGAACACAAGTAGCAAGCTGCTGTTTGAGATCATCATCCATATCCAAGTTAACAGAAAATTAGCTTTAATATTTGTTATTTTACTGATATGCAATTGAACTACGCCAATATCAGTTACTATTAATTACTATTTCTAATTACTAGCATGCATGTCAGACTGAAATAATTATATCAACTGACAATACTACTCAATTTGCACGTCCAATACGCGTGTGTGTGTATATGTCGATTTTCAATGACTTTATTTTTGTTTTTTTTTTAATTTTCATTAAGAACTATAATATGGACTAGTTAGTTTAAAGTGATGAGGTTAGTTTTTTTTTATAATAAGTGATAGAGTTGGTTACGGTTATTAAGTGTAATTGGATTTTCTTATGTCTTTTTTATTTATTATTCTTGAAGAATAGGAACACCACATCAGTAATCAATTTTAAAATAAAAAGACCATCTTATTTTTGCCCTATAATAATAGATAAATAGATTTTTTATTAATTAGTTTTGTAAGTTAATATTAGAATATAAAAGAATATTTTTTGACAATTGTTGACCTGCAATGCAAACGGAATTATAAATGGAGATGTTTTGGGTTTCTTATGAGAAAGGTTCTAGGTTTCGGTTCAACTTTATCTATAATTATACAAAAAAAAAGTTTTCAATTTTTAGTTTTATCTGTTTAACACCAAACATTACATGCTAAATAGTAATTTCAATTTTATCCAGAAAACCTCAACTGATAACCCCATTTAGAATATTATTAAACTAGCGGTTTTGGCACGTGATGTTGCACCTAACTATAAAAGTTTTTATGATAAATTTCTTTAATAATTTAACTTCATGCATCTCATTTATAAAATAACAATGACATGGCAATTTGATTACGTGCATCACATTTATAAAATAATAATGACGTGGCATTTAATCATGTGCATTGCACATAAATCAATAATGTTTTTTATTTGATTTCTTTGAAAAAGTAAAAGTCCACGTCACCAATCAATTTTAAAATTAGTAAATAAAAAAATTTTAAAAAATAGTAGTAGATATATGCCGGGCCACCGGCTTTTTTAACACATATTGTTGGTATGCTTTTATGATATTCATGATTTTTTTTTCTTTTTTGAAAAAATATGACATTTGTGATTTAATAAAAATACCTAACTTTTATTTATGGAACATCAAAATTGCAAAATTTGTAATCCTTTTGTTTGAACCATGAGTAGCCTAATTATCTATGTGCTTGGGTCCTATAGAAAGAGATGAGGGGATGACTTCT
Source organism: Agapanthus africanus (assembly GCA_030015575.1). NCBI lineage: Eukaryota > Viridiplantae > Streptophyta > Magnoliopsida > Asparagales > Amaryllidaceae > Agapanthus > Agapanthus africanus. The sequence continues at coordinate 311,860,491 of CM057349.1, forward strand.
ACGGTGTGCAAGTGTCCCCTAGTCCCTATCCTTAGTCCAAGGCACCAAATTGTATGAAAGCGAGACTAAAGAAATGCTCCATTTTATCATCTTTGTCTTCTTCCTTGGAGAAGTTGGCAAAACCCTATTCCCCTTGAGATCCCCATTCTAACTTTAATTAGTAGCATGCATGTGCTCTTCTCTAGTTCAACAGTAACAATAAGCTTTGCTTCAACTACACGCTTTTGTTTAACTACTCGTGTATATATGGCATATAAGGTAAATTGTCCAAGAAATAAAAAGGAAAAGAAGAAGGGTAAATTGTCAAAAAGCATCCTCCACTTCAAACTTGTGTAAAAAAACCCTGGGTCTTTTGCTCTTGTTAGAAACCCCGGCCCCAATTAAAACCCCTTCATGCATACTAGTTTCTTGTAATATCTAACCAACTGTCTGTAAAATCTAAAAGGTTGCATGTAATATCTAAGAACTTGGAAGGAATAAAAGCCTAAATGAACTGCAGCCCAGAGGTTTTTTCATAAAGATTTTGAACAGTAGACCCTTCCCAACAATTTCGAAAATATCAGCGTTTCGAGACAACTCCTGAGTGAGCCGAGGGCTTTTTGACAATTTACCCAGAAAAAACCTTAACCAGCTTTCCCGCTGTCAAAAAACCCCGGCCCATTCTCCCATTTCAAGAAACCCCTGGCTGCTTTATCTGTATAGTTTCCTATAATATGTAGCTAACTTACACATCTGTATAGTTACCTTCGATATGTATGCAGCTAATTATATATTACATGAAACTACACAGAGATTGTAGACATGGTTTTTGACGGCGGGAGAATGGATCGAGGGGTTTTGCCGAAATTCTTTAGGCCAAGGTTTTTTGACAGGGGATTTTCGACAATTTACTCTTAGATATATTTTATATAGAAGATAAAGACGGTTTTTTTTTTGGCACTGGCTCGTAAGCCCTAGCCTCTACAAGCAACACACACCCCCTGTAACATTTCAGAAAATAGAGAATATTACTTTTGGAATTTAAATAATAAAATAATAAATTTTATGAATATTATGCAAGTATGAAAATAAGTTTTAGTAAAATGGTATAATTATATACCTATATTTTGGAAAATATTTAGAAATTAATATGAATTATTAATTATGAAAGCATTTATTGGATTTGGGTATTTTATAAATTACTATACAATTATTTACATACAACTTTATGTTAAACTTGATTAGTATAATACTAATTATGTATTAAGCCAAATCCATTTTTGGTTGCCACATTTTAAAGTGCCATGACATATTTGTTATAATATATGGTTTCATGTTGTGTTTTTTTTAAGAAAAAGAAAAAGAAAATGAGAAAAGAAAAGAAAATGAATAGAAAAAGAGGGGGGACAAGGAAGTATGGTTGTGAGAGAGAGGGAGGGAGAGATGGTTCTACAACCATGGCTCATTTTATTTTCTTTTTGCATCTCTCATTCTTTTCTTCATCTCCTTCCTCCTCATTCTCCTTCATCTTCTTCCACCCTCATTACCACCCCCACAAACACCCTCAAAACTCCATCAAAACCTTACAAACCCTTCATAAAAATTATTTCTAAGCTCACTACAAGCATCATGGTGGGATCAAGTTGAAGTTTTGAGTATTTTGGACCATCTAGGAATTTTCTTGAGTTGCTCTCTTGAGGTAAAACACTTATCTTTGTTCAAGTATTTAGTTTCCTAACCTCCTATAGTTTAGAGTTAAGAAATTAATGTTTTATGAACTTAGAAAATTCTTGGGTGATCTTTGATGGTTTAAATGAGTAGCAGTGATATCGTATAGGGCTTAAAGAGTGTTTACTAGTCTTTAGTGATAGAATTTCTGATCTGAAATGGATTTAGAATGTTCAAAGACGAACTTAGAATTTTCCGATATCGGTTTTGTTGAAATTGTGGTGTTCAAATGGAATCTGGTATTACCCAAAAACTCTGAAAATTAAATAGCGAGTACAGTGAGATGTGCAGACATATAGGAAGATAACCTAGAAGCCCAAGCCCCCACTTCCTTCTCTTGGCCGCCAAAATAATCGTTTTGGCAGCAAATTGCTGCCCGGTCGTGGAGTTAGGGTTTAGTTTTTGGTCCATAGCTCAATCATTAGATAACTAGATCTATCTATTGTGCAAAATGTCCTAATTTCATCTTAGGTAAAATCTGGGAGTGTTTTACTAAATTTCAGATTTTTTTTACGACTTTTGAAAACTAGGTTTTTAATATTTGAGTTTTGACTCGGTCATTTGACGTTTGTACGTCAAAATCGGGGGTTGTTTGGTTTTTCTTGCATGAGTGGACCATAGGTTCTAACCTATGTGCGCTTCGCTTGCCGTATCGGTTTTCGGATTTGATTTTGATTTCGATACAATATGCATTGATTTGTAGGTACATTCGCGTGGACTTCCGGGGCGACGAAGGAGAGCAAGGCGTTCATCAATTTCGGCTAGAGGGAGAATGGTAGGTGAGTAGATGTATATCTACAGGGAAAGTCGGGTGGATGGCGTATAGCACCCCCGCAACCGTAGTATTAGGGTACTAGGTATATAGTTATTTATATAAATATTAGATATGTATACTTAGCTAATAGGGTTCTAGAAGACTATAGGCAATAGTAAGCATACTCGTAGGGAGGAATATCCTTAGTTCTGATTTCTCTTAGCCTTGAGCCATTGGTATATATGTTGTTATAAACACACGCAGATATGCGTGTGTATGTGTGTGTGTGTGTATGTATGTATATGTGTATATATATATATATATATATATATATATATATATATATATATATATATATATATATGTATATATATATATATATGTATATGTATCTATATATATGTATATGTATGTATCTATATATGTATGTATGTATATATATAGATACATACATATACATATACATATACATATACATAAGTTTGAGGATAACTAAGAAAGTCAGTAGTTTGAGTTGGAAGCAAAAGCGCGATATAACATCATGAGATAAGGATATGGTATGTTATAATGATACGAGTCGATGTGATCGGACATGATGTCACGAGGTTAAGTTATGTGATATGAAATGGCATGATATGATATGATATATTATATGAAAATTAGGCGATATATATGTTCATGATGCGATACGAGATGATATAACATGTGATGATATATGACTAGATGAGGTGATAGGATGTACGTGACCATAGATCCGTACTCTTGATTTGATGATATCGTATGATGGATTATACTGTACGTGATATGATGTACATGACGATTGATCCGTACTTTTGATTTGATGATGTCGTACAATGGGTTATACCGTACGTGATACTATGAGGATGGATCGCCGACTTATGGATGTATCGACTCGGAAATTATTATTTTTTAATCACTTAAGTAGATACTAGGATATAATTAGAGCCATACCTATTTTCAAAACTAACGAATCGTTATACATTTTTAAATGACAACCTCAAGGGATGTTACGAATTTTCAAATGGTATCTTTTTCTCTAAAACACCGTAGCCCCTATCTTTCTAAAAACAACGATTCGTACTGTTTTAAACTATAACTGTATGGCTCATATGTAGCTACGTATTTTATACTGTTGCGTTTAAAATTTCCTTTTTCTGTTATGCTCGTATTATTCTCATTTTGAGGTATACATACCACGTTCTTTTCTTTATCTTGTATGACATCGTCTGTTAGGACACACGCACCATTACCGATGATGCACATATTGCATGTACACATACTCGCCGGCTCACACACTCATCATCGGTAATTGCCAGGCTACGTACACATTAGAAATCGCCACTTCACCGTATAACCTAATAACATGTGACTTTTTAGTTATTGTTTAGTAACTATACAACACTTACTAGTTCAGTTATCGTATTTTATTATCTAGTTAGATGCCACGCTCATATAAACACACTAGTTATGCATTACGGATTTGTTATGTACCTGTACTCATTGTTTCATTATTGGTTCATGCTTATGAGATTCGGTTTTCATGAGATTTCTGGATTTGAGAAACCGCGGATACATTTTGAAAACTTATGATTGTTTTAAAAACGCGGTTTCTCTTGATATAATGTGTGGCGTCCACCATGAGTTTTCTCAGTTCTGAGTTATGTGTATACCCGATTCGAGGAGAGAGGAGACACTGTCTGCTGGTACATGGTGGACCTGGTACGATATCCCGGGGCAAGAAGATCGTATAAAGAGACGTTGGACCCGGCAAGAGAACACTACCTGCCGATGATAGTACTGGACTCGGCGGATATCCGAAGGATACTGACCGGAGCAATTGAAACAGATGGATATGAGGGTCGATCCGATGAGATGGTGCCTGAGATATGAGGATTTACGTGTCTATACTAGACACGGGTTTTATGATGTTTTTGAGTGTCGATACTGGGCACTCAGGTTTTTATGATGATTTGATATGTCGTTGATGGACACACGTTGGATGATACACATATAAACATATATATGATACAGATGAGATGATACCATATTATGACATAGGCACGATTATATTATTATTATTATATTTATGTATATACGATCATCTACGTTACCACACAGTATTATTATATTATTATATTAATTTATAACCTCGGAGATCGTCATACATTCAATTTCTACCTGATGATGTCTTATATTCACGAGTTGGCAATTCACCCCCGTTGTTCCACAGTTTTCTTGCAAGATCAACCGCACGGATTCGGTAGCGGCTTGCTGGCACATAGCTTTCTTCTGGGTGATTTGCATTGGTAGGTGGGATACACTTTGGATCGTGACCACCATTTATATATATTTATTCAGTTGTATCTAATTAAAAGCTCCATCAACCAGACTATATATATTTGGTAGACCTAGAGACTTGTTTGTATATTCTTTGTATTTCGAGTCGAGACTTGTATATTCTTTCGGACTTAAAGTCACGGATATGTATTTATTCATTATTTTTTGGGGTTTGATAATATTTTGGTTTCTTTACTTTCTTCTCTGTGTTTGATCTTCGCCTTAGGTGTTATATATTTGCATTTGTGTGGTTGTGATTCCGTCAATTGGCGAAGAGCTAGCTCCCTCTTGGGGATGCATATATTATTATTATGAATTGTTTTTGGATCAAATTTACAAAAGAGGTGTTGCCCAAATTTCAAATGACGAAAATGTTTTCAAAAATAGTATACAACTCACTTGTATTTTCATATAACATTACTTATACTTTTCAAGAAAGAATTTGAATTCATTATATCTTTATTTCAAAACTGCACCCACATTATTTTTCTAAAAAGGTTTAAATTTCTGGGCTTTCGGCTTACTTGGATTACGGTGGGGTTCTATAGACTTCACATGATTCAAGTTCCGGTCATATACCAATTCCGGATCGTGACAAATTTGGTATCAGAGCGTTAGGTTTAACCTTGGTTCGAGTCTAGATTTGACTATGCGGAGTATAGGGCGTATATATATTTCGGAACCTAAACTTGACCTTGCAGGGTTGCCCAGCACGGCAGCAAGGTTTCGGGAGGTATTGTCCATGCCAAATTAAAATTTTACCGTTCTAGCTAACCCTAAACATAGAATCGTCTACTAGAAATAATTCGAAAACATATGCAAACACTTTGCAAATTATAGTGAGCAAGGAATACAACCTTTGTAGACCGATCCTTTACTTCAAATAGCTCCGTGCAGTAGTCCCCTTCGCTGCGATCATGAACTCCGGACTCAAGAGAGGCTCTCTTGAAGAAACGAATGTGCTTGTTTCGAAGACTTCGAGGCCGAAGATGATCTACGTCGAGGAGACACTAACCCAAGCTATCTCTTCACTAATCATGTAATTAATGAAGTAAACACACTCTACTAAATGGCAAGTAGTAGAGGATGATGAAGTGGGGATTTTTCTCACTTTAGAAATCATTTTCTCACATTTTATCTCATACCTCCATTGAAGCTTGAAAGCTTTTCATGAAGCTAGAAGAAGAAGAAGAAGAACTCATGAATCATTTATCCAAATGAATTATTGCAACCATGGGTGAGTTAAAGCCATCATGCTTAACTCATGTAGAGAATAAACCACACACTATGGTTAAGGGTTGGGTTTGATAAATATCTTTAACTAGACAAAAGAGTTGATTTTGTCAAAACTTATCCAAAAGCTTTTGTCCAAGTTTTATCATGACAAACTCAATCTCTTTTGAATTAGCTTAATATAAATAGAAACCCTAACTTAACCCTAGTATGGTATTAATCTCATACACCCATCTTGTATGTATCATCAAACATGACACAATACATGTAGACAAATATACATATCACATATGCAATGTGCACATCTAGTGAGAAAAGCAATCTTAAGTGAACCAATACTAGTTAATGTAAAGTAATATATCAAATATATAATTATAAATTAAATCATTAAATCAACACTTGATTTAATGATCCGGTCATATCGCATATAACCGACTAATATCTAGTGTATCAATATATCGAATCAACACTTGATTCGGTAACCCGGCTATATCGCATATAACCGACCGATGATAAAAATAGAAAGAATAGAATACAGTATCATATACTGGTATTATTCTCGGTCCCACACATATCATATACATGCTCCTATTTCGTTTCGCCTGAGCCAGCAAACCTCTGTGTAGGACTCTAAAGACTCGTCAATACGCCGGCAGTAGCTGGTGATCATATCAAACACCCACAAGCCGCAAGCGGTCTGCTAAACGTAACGGCCACCCAGATATTGAGTGATCAGAAGATCAACGAGCAAGCCTACACACACTCCTGCGAATCCAATCAGTAACACTTACTGCACAGTCCAGTCTGTTCGTATGATATGTCGCATATCTCGCCTAGGGCTGGTAAACGTCAGACCCCAATAGCCTGATAAGTCATGCCGATGCAAGGTCCATAACAGTTCGAGAAACTACTGATAACACTTACCAGTAGATCTCAGCAACCCTGGTCAGGGATTTCCTGTTATGGCCAATCGACAACATCAACTCCCTATACCGGAAGAGACAAAACCCCTCCTATCGCTTATTGCCTCCATGTGACTCGAGACTGTACCCAAAAGCCACCATTTTGCACGTTCTCTTAAACGTGGTAAGGTGGAAATCAAAACACAGTGGGAATTACACAAGATTTTATGACGATCTCAGGTCTACGGACTAACTTATACCAGTGTCACCAGAGAACTGCCATCTGACGTGAGGTACAATACCATCTGGGAGTTCTCGGCGGGTCCGTTCAGTGTACCCAGTCTCCACTGAGCACCCGCATACTTCTCTGATGTCAAACACCAAGGGATATGGGATCATCCATCGCCCATCATATGGGTCGAGAAGCGTATACGCTAGTCTACTCTGGTATATCGATGCCCTGTCTCGATACACCTTCGACTAGGAACATTTGAAGGATGTACTTTACGACCACTCTGTCCTCACTAGTATGATCTGCATCATAGTCCTGGTAGTCAAGTACTCATCCTAAGGGCTTTATCAACATGTATTATAGAGACAATCAGTGTACATGTTAAGTTAAAGAGCAACCAGATAGTATACAATCATGTCGAGCAAGAAAGTCATCCCTCTATATGTCCAAGCATCCACTACAATATACATCGTATGTACAGTAATGGCCTCTAGGGCATACATATAACTAACAATCTCCCACTTGCACTAGGGCCATCTGTTGTAGTATCTCATACCCAACAATCAGCAGTGGTTGAAATATCTCATACTCAACCATCCCATAAAAGTCTCTCCTGGGAATAGGCCTATATCTACTCTCCAAAACCTGGATCTCCCTAGAGATCAACCATCTCCATGATCAGGTGACACTGCCTTAGAATATGTCTGGATCACAGATGGGACGGGGGTTCCTTGGCTAAAGCCATAACTCCATTGTCACACAATAGTAGGAACGAAGTTCATCTCATGAACTAGTGTACATCCAGACTATCTCTTTGGTAGCATCCTTGGTAGCAATGTATCCAGCCTTTATCGTCTAGTATGTCACAGTATCTATCTTGGAACTCTTCCAACATACTGTCCCTCCACTGAGGGTAAAGACAATGCCTGTGACTGACATTCAATCAACCTTATCACCCTGGAAGCTATCCAGTGATTCTCCCCAGGATCGATTGATACCATCTCACTACACCTAGTAAGAATCCTAACATCCACTTAGATCTATCTCATAGATCCAAAATCCAGGATTTAGGAGGTATCACGTTGATCCTATATGGAGAATCATTGTGATAAGAGGAGATTGACCGAGTGTTAGGAAACTCCTTTCCTATCAAGAGTATGTCATCCACGTACAATACGAGGATCACCGCCATACTCCCTACTACCCTTTTTGTATATACAAGGTTCATATATCATTTTGATGAAGTCAAACTCTTTGACTACCACATCAAAACAGATGTTCCAACTCCGCGATACCTGCTTTAACTCATAAAGCAACTTGCACACGTTTTCGCTGCTCCCACTGTCTAAGAAGCCCTCTGGCTGTGTACTTATAGACGCTCTCTTCTAAATCACTATTTAGAAAAGCAATCATGACACTCAACCGCCAGATATCGTAGTCATAGTATGTAGCAATGGCAAGTAGGATCCGGATGGACTTAAGCATAGGTTTGAAAGTCTCAACTTTTCCATGTACACCAAGTAATCTTCTCAAGATTTACTTGCTTCTGATGGGGATTTAACCCTTCAGATAAAGCAACCAAAGTCCATACTTTGTTGGTGTATATGGATTCCATCTCAGATCGCTTAGCACCCAGCCATTCTTACAGAGTCTCCACTCCTGATGGCCTGCTCGAAACTAGTTGGGTCATCATCTCATGATACAATCCTCGCTCCCACTGTCATAGAGAAAACCGAAGTATCTCTCAGGTGGGTATGGAACCCTACCAGATCGGCGGAGAGGCTGTGGTTCGTTGGGAACTATTGAATCCTCTGGTTCTACCAAATCATCAGCTGTAGTTTGTATAGCTGGAACTCCTTCCAGTTCTACCTCATGACCAGTTATTTCTTCACAAGAAATTCCCTTTCCAAAAGGTGGTATGCTGAGAAACAAAACACCTTTTGCTCCTCAGTGTGGTAGAAGATATTCTCTTACGAATGCTTGGGATATCCAACAAAGTTCTACAGAACTGACCTTGCCTCGAGCTTGTCCGGATTTTTCTTTTGACATAGGCCGGACAATCCAAATCTTAACTTACTTAAGAGATGGGCTCTTCCCATACCATATCGCATATAGAGTGGTAGGCACCTGATTTGATTGGAACCCTATTCAATAGGTATGCAGCTTCACAAGTGCATAACTCCCAAAAGGAAATAGGCTACTCAGTAGTACTCATCATAGAGCACACCATATCACATAGGGTGTGATTTGCTCCGCCCCGATACACCGACGTGTTGTGGTGAATACGGAGGAGTAATGCTGAGAGAGAATCCCATTCTCTTTTAGAATAGTTCAGGAATTCCGTGCTCAAGTATTCTCCTCCCTGATCACATCAAAGGACATAATACTTATACCCATTTTAGTTCTCTACTTCTGACTTATATTCTTTGAATATCTCAAAAGGTTCAGACTTGTGTTTCAACAAGAACATATATCCGAATCTTGAGAGATCATCAGTGAATGTAATGAAATACAAAGAACCGGTCCTGGCATGTGTAGACAGGGGATCTACATACATCATCATGTATCAATCCCAAGAGTTCACTAACTCTTTCTCTGTTTCCAATAAACAGAGCTATAGTCATCTTATCTTTGTGACATGACTGGAAAGTTTCACAAGATGTAAATTCAAACTGATTTAAATATGCATCTTTATGTAACTTCATCTAGTCGGGTCACATTGATATGACCTAGTTTACAATGCCTCAAGAAGGATTCGTTCATTTCTGAACTCTTCCTCTTGTGTGTATTTTGTATGTTAAGAACTGTGGTTTGATTTAGAACGTAAATACTTTTAGATAACGTGCCTGAACCGATCAACTCTTGATATAGGAAATGTTCAAAACATTATCCAACAATACAAAATTATATCCTTCTTTACTAAATAAAGAGACCGATATGATATTGTATATCAGGTTCGGTATCTAATAACACTCGTTTAGAATCAATGTATTTGGTAATACAGGGTGATAACTGCCAACATACCTGGCTTGCAACAATTGCACCGTTTCCAACTCTTGAAACTTATCACCCGTTCTCAGTTCTCTACCTTTCTGTAGCCCATGTAACAGATTACATATATGGGATCCTGATCCGGTATCTCATACCCAGGACGTAAAGGATACTGAGAAACAGTTATCGGTAATGAACACACCCGAAGAAGATGCATCATCATGCAATTTCTTCGTTTGGGCGGCATGGGAATCCTGGTAATCCCCTATTTCCTGCTCGATCTTATAACAATTATAAATTGGAGCGGGACCAACGTTCCCTATCTCAGTATAACAAGCGGGTTCGGTCAATACATCCGTATTATTATCTTGATTAAGGCGTGACATGGTCGGTACCTGGAGAGAGAGAGAGAGAAGAAAACACTCAGCGTATGCTCTTGCAAGATAAGATTGGTTATTAATATATCTAATCAGGATCGTTCCCACTGTTTTAGTCAAATCTTCCTTCAAACCCTAAAAGGAAAGACTAGCCGGGATTAATTACACCATACAAGTTCGCCAATCTTTCAGCCAGGCCAGTGTCGGTACTTTGAGGGAGGTTCCCCGTGCTTTCGCATGGACCTAATTAAAATAAACCTCGTTTTCCCAAGGGCGTAACCCCGTTGACACCTTTCTAGACACTTACTTGATCGGCTAATTATGATGTGTAAAACTCTCCTAGGGGTAACTCTTACTCGCAGTGGGTATCGGGATCAACTATCTCATAGAAGGTATGCAATCTCATTGCAAATTTCAACACTTGAAATTCCCAATAATATTTTACCCCTAGCGTCCTATGACCTTGACGCAGGCCAATAAACCATAGTCCGCTAGTCAAGTTCAACCCGTATATTTCCCGATTGAATTAAACCCACCCGCACGACCCTTGACGCAAGCCAACAAAGTCACATGACTACCCTAACTCAATCGCACCATATGCGTTAGCAGATAAGCATAAGTAGCTACCGCACACTACGCCTTGACGCAGGCCAACAAACGTAGTACGAATACTATGAAGTACTTATCTGAAATGACGGAGGGCTACGACAGGTTTTTAAGAAAACCTTTTACGTAATGAACTTGATATCATTGTAGAATCGAGTGATTTTTTTTTGAAAAGGAGTGTTTTTGAGGCTTTTACTAGTTTTGCAAAAGAGGTCACTCCTGGTGAAGGGATCTCGGCTCTTTCCTTATCGAATAAGGTGTTGGATATTCTACAAGGAATACCGCTATGCAAAACAAGGACTATAAAAGCGATAAAAAGACAAACCGAATTTGTAGCATCTGCTAGTTTCGCTAAAGAGGTCACTCCCGGTAAAGGGATCTCGGCTCTTTCCTTATCGAATATGGTGCTGGATATTTTATAAAGAATACCGCTATGCAAAACAAGAACTAGAGCTACCAGTTTTTAAAACAAGTTTCTACAACATCTTTAGATTTCTTTTATTTCATTAATCTTATTAATGAAGTCCCATTTATTATGCTTCCCAAGCATCACATATGAAACGAAATCAACAATATATAATATATATCACATATATATAATATAAGCATTCGTCTCAGGCAGTAATATGATCTCATCATAGAACATTGCAGCAAAAGAACATATATGAAATATTGGATATATTAGGATTTCCATGTTTTATATTAAGTCAGTATAAAACACGGATTCCACGGTCGCGATGAATAGCCAAACCCACATCCCAAGACCCCTATGAGAATGGTAAGCAACCCTACCAATTCTAGAGTTAGGAGACCCGGTCTCGACTCCTCAAGATGGTCTCCCACTGGACCCTAGAACCCGGTTACTTGTGCTCCCCGTCTTGGGTCTATCCTAATGCGGAAAAGTAAATAATATACAATGGTGACATCATGCTCAACCCGGAAGTGCCCCAATAAAAGAATATTACATACAATGAATTTTACATGAATGAAAATGAAAAACTCTCATTTCACATAAATCCCCGGCTATTCAAATACGACGATCCAATATAACATATCATAGCAACACATAACATCACATGTCATCAACGTAAGTAAATATGCGTATCCCAATTGTCATTGACATATAGCACCGAAACCGGCGATACACCATATATTACACTTGCGGTCGCAGAAAAGAAAGTGAAAACTACAACAGTTGGAATTCACAACCACCTTAGACATCATATGCCTAACATTATGAATTCCTTAGACATCACATGCCTAACAATTATAAACCCCGCATTTTAGTCTTGATATTGAAAACACTTTCCAATAATCGGTCGGGTAATTCAACAAGATTCCCGACATACCGATCGAATGCTCGTTGGAAACATCAGTAGATGGCCACACCCCCCGATACCGCCGACGAAGTGCACTTAGGCGGAACACCGCGGCCGCGAGCATCCGGACGGATGCTTTTTGGCAACGGAGTTCTCCTACAGTCACTTGGTCGGGGTTTTGGGGCGTGGCTATCTAGTAATGTTACTCGATGAGTATCCGTATACACAAAGTGATTGCGACAGACTTTTGGTCACATCAAAATCCCGTGGCAACCAATCAAATAAGACTAAATTGCTAGACTTATAAAATTCAAATGTTGTTGATTCCAAGTATTATATGACAATATATACTTTGTCAAAGTATTCCAAGTATTGTATCACAATATATTCAAATGTTGTTGATTCCAAGTATTCCAAGCTTTTGGATAAGCTTTGACAAAGTCAACTCTTTTGTCTAGTTAGCTTAATATAAATAGAAACCCTAACGTAACCCTAGCATGGTATTAATCTCATACACCCATCTTGTATGTATCATCAATCATGACACAATACATGTACACAAATATACATATCACATATATACAATGTGCATATCTAGTGAGAAAAGCAATCTTAAGTGAACCAATACTAGTTAATGTAAAGTAATATATCAAATATATAATTATACATTAAATCATTAAATCAACACTTGATTTAATGATCCGGTCATATCGCATATAACCGACTAATAACTAGTGTATCAATATATCGAATCAACACTTGATTCGATAACCCGGCTATATCGCATATAACCGGCCGATGATACAAATCACGAGAATAGAATACAGTATCACATACTGGTATTATTCTCGGTCCCGCACATATCATATACGTGCTTCTATTTCGTTTCGCCTGAGCCAGGAAACCTCTGTGTAGGAATCTAAAGACTCGTCAATACGCCGGCAGTAGGTGGTGATCATATCAAACACCTACAAGTCGCAAGCGGTCTGCTAAACGTAACGGCCACCCGGGTATTGAGCGATCAGAAGATCAACGAGCAAGCCTGCTCACACTCCTGCGAATCCAATCAGTAACACTTACCGCACAGTCCGGTCTGTTCGTCTGATATGTCGCATATCTCGCCTAGGGGTGGTAAACGTCAGACCCCAATAGCTTGATAAGTCATGCTGATGCAAGGTCCATAACGGTTCGAGAAACTACTGATAACACTGACCAGTAGATCTCAGCAACCCTGACCAGGGATTTCCTGTTATGGCCAATCGAGCATAGCGCAACATCAACTCCCTATACCGGGAGAGACGAAACCCCTCCTATCGCTCATTGCCTCCATGTGACTCGGGACTGTACCCAAAAGCCACCATTTTGCACGTTCTCTTGAACGTGGTAATGTGGAAATCAAAGCACAGTGGGAATCACACAACACTCTATGACGCTCTCGGGTCTACAGACTAATCTGTACCAGTGTCACCAGAGAACTGCCATCTGACGTGAGGTACAATACCATCTGGGAGTTCTCGGCGAGTCCGTTCAATGTACCCAGTCTCCACTGAGCACCCACATACCTTCTCTGATGTCAAACACCAATGGATATGAGATCATCCATCGCCCATCATATGGGTCGAGAAGCGTATACGCTAGTCTACTCTGGTATATCGATGCCCTGTCTCGATACACCCTCGACTAGGAACATTTGAAGGATGTACTTTACGACCACTTTGTCCCCACTAGTATGATCTGCATCATAATCCTGGTAGTCAAGTACTCATCCTAAGGGCTTTATCAACATGTATTATAGAGACAATTAGTGTACATGTTAAGATAAAGAGCAACCAGATAGCATACTATCATGTCGAGCAAGAAAGTCATCCCTCTATCTATCCAAGCATCCACTGCAATATACATCGTATGTACAGTAATGGCCTCTAGGGCATACATATAACTAACAGACCTTATGGAACTTAGACTTGACTGAGGGGGTATTAGAACCGAACTTTCGATACAGAGGTTGATCTTGGTTGATGGAGTAGGTAACTCAAGCAGAGTGACGTACCGTATGTATGTTCCGCGGCATACTTATGATACGCTGCTCCGCTTAAGTAACCTTAGGATGTACATTTCTTGAGCCCCGTATTTCTATTTTTTCCTATGATCTATCCTCATCGATATTTGATTGCGGTTCCTGTTACCTTGGCTACGCGAGCTGAGGGGGCTGCGGCTAGAGATGCATTCACAGTGAGCTCGTCAGGGATGAGGACTGACTAGGGCGTTATTCCGGTGATGTAGGAACATATTGATTTATTATTTTTACTAGGATTTCTCATTTAACACGAGCGTTCGGGATCTGCGCTGGATGATCGGGTCATCACTTGAAGCCAGCCAGATTGAGAAGACTGTTAACGTACAGCTTACTCCAGAGATCATTGTGTCATTTATCGTGCAAACAGATGAATCAACTATTGCTAGGATTGATGAGATATCGCTTCCAGAGTTTATAAAACTAAAGCCACATGAGTTTACAGGCAGGGATGTGACGGAAGATCGTTAATCATTCTTGGATGAAGTGACTAGGATAATTCGTTCGTTCGGATGCCCCGACGTAGAGTCGGTTAAGTGGGTTAACTTTAGTTCGAAGGGTCTTGCTTAGACCTGGTGTAAGTCGATTAAGAGAGGACGAACAAAGCGTATTCCTCCGATGACTTGAACGAGTTCCAGAGAACGTAATTGTCCAGCTGTCTTCCACAAAGTGTTGAAGATACCGAATTTGTAGCTTCGAGTCCTTGCGAGAGACTCCAGATTGACTGCAACTGAGGATGAATTGCAGTATGCAGCCATCAAGATATGATTCCGATTGGGACGATACTGAAGAAAAGTGGAGTAAATGGTTCGTGCGAGATCTTAATGGGTTGTTGTTCCTCCCCGTTGATGCTAGAGACTTGATACGTATGTAGAGACGTTGGATACAGCCACATTCCTATAGGGAAGTCGTGATGAGATTGCAACTGTTCCAGAAACAGGAACAGATTAAATTAAGAGTGCCAACTTCCGGGCAATCCGGCAGGGATGATATTGGAAGAGACCATGGAAGGTTCTTTCCGGAGTACTTTAGCAATAAAGATTTAGACCCAGGATCGGTTGTATGGCATGCACTCAGAGGGCCAGAGGCCGCCATTATTGACGTGCTACATTACGAGTGGCCATGTTAATTGGCTAGGAGATGTTCAGAGAAGCGTTAGAACGGAACTGTCTCCATCATTATTCCTAACCGGGCCATCGAGCCGAGAGATTGTGGAACTGGTGATCTACAGAGAAAGCAAGGACCTAAGGGCAGAGAACGCTAGACCATAGGCAGGAGGCAAGTATATATTATGGCTCTGCCAGCCTTGTGTATACCGGCACCTTTCGACATTGAAAGAGATGTGCCTCAATATCATTTATTTACGATTTGAGTTTTGGTGATTCGGATACCACGTTTCCATCGTTTTGATTTTTATATTTTGATGATTAGTTTCATGATTGATATTTTCGTGCACTATAGTTGCACTTGATTTATGTTTTATACATCCATTACATTTGATTTATGTTTTGTGCATATCCATTGCACTTGATATCAATTTTGTGCACTTGTTGCACATATTTATGATTCCGTGCATGTTATATACTGTTGATCTTGATTCATATACTTGATATTTATTTTCGAGCACCTTGTGCACTTGATTTTCGTTCTCGTGCACCCTATTACACTAGATGCTTTTGTGCGGACCTGATGCACTTGATTTAGATTTTCACGCACACTTGGTACACTTGATATGATTTTGTGCACGCCAGATGCACTTAATCGAGATTTTTTATGCATATTAGTTGCACTTGGTTGAGATTTTCGTGCATATTAGATGCACTTGGTATCGTTGTCGTGCACACCCGTTGCACTTAGTTTTTGCTTTCGTGCACATTCGTGGCACTTAGATTTGACCTTGATTTTCGTGCGCACCAGATGCACATGGTATTTCCATATGCACCTATTGAGGTTGGTTTCTTCTTTCGAGCATCATATTTTTATGATATATACTATATTATATAGTAACTGAGCAGGACTGGTCTGAGGACAGTACTTGAGTATTTTTGCATGCATCGATATTTACCGAAGAGGTTTTCAAAAAGGAGCTATAGTCTTACTATTTTCCTATGTGTCCATGAGTGACACGAACTTTTACAAAAAAACCCTTCTAAATTATTTTCAAAAGGGGCGAGACGTATATCTTAAGCAAAACATATATAGATATATATCTATTTCTTCATAAATGAACGTCTGTTACTTGTGCCGTGATATACGTATCTCACGGTGATTTGAAAAGAATTTTGCATGCATTCTTATTCAGTTATTTAGATGATTTCACAAGGATGCGTACTATATATATTATAGTCTGGATTATATTGTATTTGATTTTAACAGTAGATTTTGAAACTAGCATATTCACCATAACTCCCATGAATGCAAGACGCCTGGCGGAATTTTGATTTTTGAGTTTTGCACTTGTTTTCATGTGCATGTGTTACGCTACGATATATCTTACATATTCGTGATTTTGGAGCCCCGTTGATTTGATAGATTTACTGAAATGTTTTAATATTTGGGGAATTTAAATTTAAATTCGGGGACCGAATTTATTTAGGAGGGAAGACTGTAACATTTTAGAAAATAGAAAATATTATTTTTGAAATTTAAATAATAAAATAATAAATTTTGTGAATATTATGCAAGTATGGAAATAAGTTTTAGTAAAATGGTATAATTATATACTTATATTTTGGAAAATATGTGGAAATTAATATGAATTATTAATTATGAAAGCATTTATTGGATTTGGGCATTTTATAAATTACTATACAATTATTTACATACAACTTTATATTAAACTTAATTAGTATAATACTAATTATGTATTAAACCAAATCCATTTTTGGTAACCATATTTTAAAGTGCCATGACATATTTGTTATAATATATGGTTTCATGTTGTGTTTTTTTAAAAAAGAAAAGGAGAAAAGAAAAGAAAAGAAAATGAATATAAAATGAGGGGGGACAAGGAAGTATGGTTTTGAGAAAGAGAGAGAGAGGGAGAGGGAGAGAGAAGGTTCTACAACCATGTCTCTCTTTATTTCATTTTGCATCTCTCATTCTTTTCTTCATCTCCTTCCTCCTCCTTCTCCTTCATCTTCCTCCACCCTCACTACCACCCCCACAAACACCCTCAAAACTCCATCAAAACCTCACAAGCCCTTCACAAAAATTATTCCTAAGCTCACTACAAGCATCATGGTGGAATCAAGTTGGAGTTTTGAGCATTTTGGACTATCTAGGAATTTTCTTGAGTTGCTTCCTTGAGGTAAAACACTCACCCTTGTTCAAGTATTTAGTTTCCTAACCTCCTATATTAGTTTAGAGTTAAGAAACTAATGTTTTATGAACTTAGAAAATTCTACGGTGATCTTTGATGGTTTAAATGAGTAGTAGTGATATCGTAGAGGGCTTAAAGAGTGTTTACTAGCCTATAGTGATAGAATTTCTGATCTGAAACGGGTTTAGAATGTTCAAGGAAGAACTTAGAATTTTCCAATATCGGTTTTGTTGAAATTGTGGTGTTCAAATGGAATCTGGTATTACCCAAAAACTCTGAAAATTAAATAGTGAGTACAGTAAGATGTGTAGACATATAGGAAGATACCCTAGAAACCCGAGCCCCCCCTTCCTTCTCTTGGCCGCCAAAATAATCGTTTTGGCCACAAATTGCGGCTCGGTCGTGGAGTTAGGGTTTAGTTTTTGGTCCATAGCTCAATCATTAGATAACTAGACTTATCCAATGTGCAAAATATCCTAATTTCACCTTAGGTAAAATCTGGGAGTGTTTTACTAAGTTTTAGATTTTGTTTTACGACTTTTGAAAACTAGGTTTTTAATACTTGAGTTTTGACTTGGTCATTTGACGTATGTACGTCAACGTCAGGGGTTGTTTGGTTTTTCTTGCATGCGTGGACTGTTAGGAATATGTATGCCCTAGAGGCCATTATTGTATATTATAGTGGATGCTTTGACATATATATATATATATATATATATATATATATATATATAGAGGACTTTCTTGCTCGACATGACAGTATGCTATCTGGTTGTTCTTTATCTTAACATGTTCACTTGATTGTGTTAACTGTCTATTTGATACATGTTGATAAAGCCCTTAGGATGTTAGCTTGACTACCATGACTATAATGCATATCATACTAGTGGGGGCCTGTGTAATCCACAAGCACATCCTTATCAATTCCTAGTCGAGGGAGTATTGAGACAGGGTATCGATATTCCAGAGTAGACTAGTGCATACGTTTCTTGACTCAGTATTAGGGCGATGGATGATCCCATATCCATTGGTGTTTGACATCAAAGATTGTATACGGGTGCTCATTAGAGACTGAGTATATTGAATGGACTCGCCGAGAACTCCTAGATGGTATTATACCTATCGTCAAATAGAAGTTCTTCGGTGACACTTGTACATGTTAGTCTGTAGACCCCGAGATCGTCATAGTGTCTTGTGTGCTTCCCACTTTGCTTTGATTTCCACCATACCACGGCTCTACTGAGTCATGCGAACGGGTGGATTTAGGGTACAGTCCCGAGATACATGGAGACAGTGAGCGATAGGAGGGGTTTCGCCTCTCTCGGTATTAGGAGTTGATGTTGTGCTATGCGCGATTGCCTATAACCGCAAGTCCCTGGCCAGGGATGATGAAATTTACTAATAAGTGTTATCAGTAGTTTCTCGATTGGTTATAGGCCACACATCGGCATGACTTATCAAGTCATTGGGGTCTGACGATTCCACACACCCCCAGACTCAATATGTGACATATCGGACGAAGAGACCGGAATGTACGGTAAGTGTTGCTTATTGGCTATACGGAAG
The DNA here is from genome assembly GCA_030015575.1 of Agapanthus africanus. NCBI lineage: Eukaryota > Viridiplantae > Streptophyta > Magnoliopsida > Asparagales > Amaryllidaceae > Agapanthus > Agapanthus africanus. The sequence continues at coordinate 311,879,932 of CM057349.1, forward strand.
TTTGAACAAGTTTGCTTGTTGATCTTCTATTCGTTCAATACCTGGGTAGCCGTTATGTCCAGCTAGTACCGCTGACTGCTTGTGGGTATCTGATATGATCATTACCTACTGCTAACATATTGACGAGTCTTAAGAGTCCCACATAGAGGTTTTCATGCTCAAGCAAAACGAAGTAGGGCAAATATGAAGATATGTGAAGAAGCTTGATTAACTACGAGTATTTGATACCATATTTTAATCTAGCGTTTTTGATATTAGTCGGGTTATATATGATATGACCGGATTATTAAATCAAGTGTTGATTTAATAATTGACTAATTACTCATTATAATTCCTTTCTTTACTTATATGTGTGTGTGTGTGTGTGTGTGTCTGTGTCTGTGTCTGTACCATGGTAGATGATACATAGAACATGGCAATGTAAGAATCACATTGGAGAAAAGATTATTGATATTGATAAATATAAATGAATAAAAACAAAAGGAAGTGATGAGTCATGGCTTCTATAAGGTTCTCAAAGGCTCTAGTGATCCTGACTCATCCCATTTTATTTTATTTTACTCATCCATACTTATCAATCACTTCCCAATCTTATCTCCATGATTCATTTAACTTTGCCAAGTTCATCCTCTTCATTCTAAGCTCTCTAGATATTTTCTAGGAATAAAAAGAAAAGGAAAAAGAAATGATTTTGTGTGAAAAACTTCCCCACTTCATCAGCCTATTCTAAAATAGCAAATTAGTATAGGTTGTTGCCTTCACTTGTTCAAAGATTAGTGAAGCAAGAGGTTGAAAGTGAGAAGCTTCGGGGTGGATCATCATAGACGACGAAGACCTCAAGCAACCTCGTTCAAACTTCAAGCGGAGTCGTGGAGGAGCTCAAGGACTTCTACACGGAGCAAATTGAATCGAAGAATCGATCTACAAAGGTTGTAGTTTCTTTTCACTTAGAGTTAAATCATCATTTACTTTGCTTTAGTAACCCTAATCTCTAGTTCGATTCATGGTTAGTTAACTTAGCACCCAAAAAATTTTAAATAGCTCACATGCTTTTGTTGAAACCCTAGTAGAGGTGCTAAAAAAACTTACATGGTATCAGAGCCAAGCTAGAGCATTAGGCGTATTCTAGACGACATTAAAGTATTCGGTCGATGTTTTAAAACCCAGATTTTAATGGTTTTTATCCAATTCTTCAAAAGTTGAAATTTTACAAATTAAAAATTCTCAGAAAATCATGCATGTAATTCCATGGAGCCCCAAGAAGAACGAGAGCCTAACTCCAACAAATGGCCGCGGAACCGCCGCCTAAACCATGCTTTGGCCGCGGTTCCGCCGCCGATTTGAGGGGTTATAGACTCATCTTTCTTCTGCTGTTTCATTTTTTCATTTTGGACTTTCTGGGTATGTTTAGAGAGGCTCAAGTTGTTGAGGTATCTGTGATTTGTTGTTGTTTAAAATATTGAACAAAATGTTTAACGTCGTTTAGATATTTTTGATATGTGATACAATTTTTGGAATTCACATTGATTAGTTTCATGAAACTAGTTATCGATTTGTAAATCTCGCATTTTCGTCTCATTTGATGGATTGCCGCGGAGTTTCGATCTGGATCAAAACTCCGTTGCAATCTTGTATTGTATGCAAACACTCGCCGGGAGACACTACTAGATAGCCACACCCCATTGCCCCGACCAAGTGACTATAGGAGAATCCCATAGCCAAAAGCGTCCACTGGGGTGCTTGCGGCCCCGGTGTTCCGCCCAAGTGCACTTCGTTGACGGCCTCGGAGGGGTGCGGCTATCTACTAAAATTCCCAACGAGCATTTGATGATTTAATTGGGAATCTTGTTGAATTATCCGACTTGTTTTTGAAAAATGTTTTCAATTCAAGACTTAAATGCAAGGTTTATAGGGTTATGCATGAAATTCGGAATATGTGATATTCCGGGTTTATGATGTCTAAGGATGATGCGGATTCTAATTATTGTAGTTTTCATTTCTTTTCTGCGGCCGTAAGTGTAATATGTGGCAGTATCCCCGATCTCGTTACTATATGTCAACGACATTAGGGATACGTATATTTACTTACGTTGATGACATGTGATGTTACTGTGATATGTTATATAGGATCTTCGTGATTGAATAGACGAGGGTTTTAAGTGAGATGAGAGTTTTCACAAGTTTTGATTAAGACAAACAGGCCAATGATCCAGGGAGTCGATTCAGCGGTTTCCCCTCCCGGTTCATTCATGTAAATAAATGTATGTAATATTCTTTTATTAGGACACTTCGGGTTGAGGTTGTTGTCTCTATTTGATGTATATTATTTAATTTTCCGCATTAGGATAGACCCAAGGCTGGGAGCATAAGTAATCGGGTTCTAGAGTCCAGTGGGAGGCCATCTTGAGAAGTCAAGACCGGTCGCCTAACTCTAGAATTGGCAGGGTTGCTTGCCGCTCTCGTAGGGGTCTAGGGGTGTGGGCTTGGCTATTCATCATGACCGTGGAATCCGTGTTTTTCATTACTGGCTTAATCTAAATCACATACTTCCTAGAATATCCTATATATTTCATATACTTACTTCTGCTGTGATGTGATGTGATCATATAACTGTGTGAGACGAATGCTACTTATATATATAATATATTAGTAGACACTATATATGTTTTACATCCGCGCTAGTCCTGGCCCCGCCCTGCCGTAAGTTAAGTAACCTTACGGAGAAGACCCGGGTCCCTGTGGCGAATGCGAATGGCATATATGTGTGTTTTATTCTCGTTTCTTCTGTGATGATTAGGAGCTTAAATGACGGGACAACATTAATAAGATTAATGTTAAGAAAAGAAACCTAAAGATGTTGTAGAATCAAATTTGAAATATACTCGGCTTTTTTACGAAAAAGAAAATATTTTAAATGCGGAGCTTAAGCCACTCCTTTTTCAAATTACTCGGTTCTCAACAATATCAAGTTCAATACATTAAAGGTTTTCATCAAAACCATTCGCAGCCCTCCGCCATTTTAGGAAGTAGAGTACTTAGTATTCGTGCTACGTTTGTTGACTATAGTTAAGGCGTAGTGTACGGTAGCTAAGTGATGTCTTCCTATAAAGCATATGATGCGATCAATTAGGACATTCATACAACTTTATTGACCATAGTTAAGGGTCATACGAATGGGTCTAGATCAATCATAAAATGATGGGTAGAACTTGACTAGCACTTATGATTTGTTGACCATAGTTAAGGTCATAAGTTACTAGGGGTAAAAACTATATCAGGAACTTCACGAGTTGAAATTTGCAATGAAATTGCATACCTTCTATTTGATAGTTGGATCCCGATCCCACTGTGAGTAATAGTTACTCCCGGGAGAATTTTCCACTTTCCAATTAGCCGATCCAGTAGGTGTCTAGAAAGGTGTCAATGAGATTATATCTCTAGGGAAACGAGATTTATTTTAATTAGGTCCGTGCGACAGTACGAGAAACCTCCTTTGGAGTACCGACATTGGCCTGGCTGACCGGTTAGGGAACTTGTAGAATGTAATTAATCCTGGCTAATTTTCTTTTTAAAATTTGAAAGAAAATTTGATAAAAGTGGTGGGAGACATCGATTAGATAAGATAAATAACCAATCTAATCATGCAAGAGCTTTCGCCATGTGTTTTCTTTTCTCTCTCCTAATGGCAGATACCAATGATGGGACTTAAGGTTCTACTAGAGAAAAACAAACTAACGGGACCTAATTATAAAGACTGGATGAGGAACGTGAACATTGCCCTTACCTATGATAAGGTTGCATATGTCCTCACTACTCCAGCCCCTCCCCTCCTAGGCCCTGATTCTTCTGTTGCGGATAAGGAGATCCGCAAGACATGGGATATCGACTGCGCCACAGCTAAATGCCTCACGTTAGCTTCGATGGACAACAAATATCAAAAGCAACATGAGAAGATGGATGTGCAATCCATCTTTTTCCATACAAAAGAGTTGTATGGGGAGCAATCTCGTGCTCTTTGTTATAAGGCCTCAAGAAAGTTGTTTCAAATAAGGATGGCTGCTGGTACATCTGTAGGAGATCATATCTTAAGGATGATAGGGCTTATTGAAGAACTTGAAGACTTGGGATGGACATGGAGAACGAACAATATATTGATATTGTTCTACAGTCTCCCCCCTGGGCGCCTATGCTCAATTCATAGTGAACTTCAATATACAGAACTTGGAGAAATCACTTCCTGAACTTCTCAATATGTTGAGAAGTGCAGAGAGCACGCTGAAGATGGTGAAAACTCCCACTCTATTTGTTGGACAATCTTCCTCTACCATCCCAAAATCTAAAACTAAAGGAAAGAAGAAGAAAAAACCTACCAAACCGAGAGGTGGAGTTAAAAAGGCGAAAGGGAAAGACAAATTAGGGGTTGCGGGATCAGGAAAGGGAGAATGCTTCTACTGCCACAAGACGGGGCATTGGAAAAGAAACTGCACTGAGTACCTCACCGATCTCAAGAAGAAGAAGCATGTTGATACTTCCGCTTCAAGTGTGTTTGTCATCGAAAACTGTTTTTCAATTAACTCTGCATCCTGGGTATTAGATACCGGTTTGGGATCTCACATCTGTAATTGTGTGCAGGGATTGCGAAATAGCAAAGTTTTGAAGAAAGGTGATCATACTCTCCGCGTTGGGAATAGTTCAAGTGTTGATACTGTATCAGTGGGAGAGTATCACCTAGGGTTGCCTTCAGGGTGTATATTGATTTTGAATCCCTGTTATTTTGTACCGACCATTTATGTAATATAATATCTGTATCTTTGTTAGATATTGAAGGATATCATTTTGTATTATAAAGTAATGTTATGAACATTAACCTGAATCATCAGTTGATTGGGTATGGTACATTAAATAACGGAATGTACGTCCTGAACTAACACACAGTTTTTAACATCCAGCACACAAACAAAAGAAAGACTTCAGAAATAAATGAAGCATTCAAATGGCATTGCAAACTTGATCATATTAACGAAAAAAGACTAACCAAGCTATATAAAGATGGATATTTAAATCCGTTTGAATATAAATCTTATACGACTTGTCAGTCTTGCATCAAGGGTAAAATGACCAAAACTTTATTTACTGTACACGGAGAAAGAGCTATTGAACTCTTAGGCCTCATACATAGTGATGTATGTGGACCAATGTCTACACATGCAAGAAGCGGTTATTCATACTTTATAACCTTTACTGATGATTTCTCGAGATTTGGACACGTGTTCTTGTTGAATCATAAGTATGAAGCTTTCGAAAAATTCAAGGAGTATAAAATTAAAGTAGGAAAACAAACTGGATTGAGTATCAAGAAATTTTGATCAGATCGAGAACGAGAGTACTTAAGTACAGAGTTCCTAAATTTCCTAAAAAAGAATAGGATTCTTTCTTAGCTCACTCCTCCGTACACACCACAACACAACGGTGTGTCAAAAGGGGGAATCGTACCCTATTAGATATGGTACGCTCAATGATGAGTGATGCTGAGTTACCACTTTCTTTTTGGGGGTATGCATTGGAGACTGCAGTATATCTATTAAACAGGGTTCTGACCAAATCCGTGCCTACCACTCCATATGAGATATGGTATGGGAAGAGACCATCTTTTAAACGAGTTATGATATGAGGTTGTCATGCTTTTGTTAAAAAGCAGAATCCAGACAAACTCGAGACACGATCAGTTTTGTGTAAATTTATGGAATATCTTAAACATTCATATGGATATCTATTCTAGTACAAGGAGGAACAAAGGGTGTTTGTTTCTCAAATGAATTTTTTACAAATGATACTATTGGCAATACGGTAGAACTGGAAGAAATTCTAGAGCCACAAACAACTACTGACGATTTGATTGAACCTGGAGTTTCAATAGAACCCCACGAGCCTCAGTCACTCCATAGATCTAGTAGGACTTCTCGCCCACCAGAGAGATACTATGGTTTCCTCATTGATGGTGATAGAGAAGATTGCATCATGGATGATGATAACCCTACTAGTTTTCAGTAAGCTATCACGAGTAGTGACTCAGCGAAATGGCCGGATGCCATGCGATCCGAAATGGAATCCATGCACACCAACAAAGTATAGACTTTGGAAGTTACACCTTCGGGAGTAAAGCCTGTAGGGTGCAAATGGATCTTTAAGAAAAAGATTGGTGTGGATGGACAGTTAGAGACCTATAAAGCTAGACTTGTAGCGAAAGTACTTCGTCAAAGACCAGGATTGGGCTATGATAAGACTTTTTCTCCAGTTGCAATGCTTAAATCCATTCGAATCCTACTTATTATTGCTGCTTACTACGATTATGAAATCTGGCAAATGGACGTTAAAACTGCATTTCGAAATGGTGATTTGGAAGAATGCGTTTTTATAGATCAGCTGGAAGGCTTCATTGACAGTAGGAGCAGTGAAAAGACATGCAGATTGCTTAAATCCATCTATGGATTAAAGCAGGCATCACGGAGTTAGAACATCTGCTTTGATGATACAATCAAAGAGTTTGATTTTATCAAAAAACGTAGATGAAACTTCTATTTATAAGAAGACTGTAGGGAGTACGGTCTCATTCCTCGTATTGTATGTGGATGACATTCTCTTGATAGGAAATGACGTTCCTATGCTACAATCGGTCAAACTATTCCTATCACAAAAGTTCTCCATGAAGGACCTAGGTGAAGCCTCGTGCAATCTAGGCATTAAGATTTATAGAGATAGGTCCAAGAGATTGTTGGAATTGTCCAAATCTAGATACATAGACACCATACTAAAGAGATTTAGTATGGAAGATTCCAAGCGAGGTAACTTACCCGCATGTCACAGAATCACCCTCTCCAAAGACTTTTGTCCAAAGTCTGATGAAGAAAGGACTCGCATGAGTGTTATACCCTATGCTTCCACAGTAGGGTCTATCATGTATGCGATGTTATGTACTCGCCCAGATGTAGCTTACGCACTGAGTGTAGTAAGCAGGTATCAATCCAATTCAGGGGAGAAAACACTGGACAGCTGTGAAGAACATTCTTAAGTACTTACGAAGGACTAAAGAAATGTTCTTAGTGTATGGTAACGGGGATCTTCAAATGGAAGCCTTTACCGATTCCAGCTTCCAGA